>VZTG01008989.1:945462-1006470 GCA_013397845.1 Melanocharis versteri | reverse complement strand
CCCCCCCCCCCCCCCCCATCTTTTCTGGTTGTCTTCTCTGAAAAGAAAAAGAAAAACAAAAACGAAAACACAAAAAACCCCAGTTGGCCTTAGATGCCTTTTCAGGCCAGAGAAGAGAGCTCTGGCTACATGCAACTGGCAAATGTCAAAAAAGAATAAACTCCTGCAAAGATATATTAGAAAGTGAGCCTTAATGACAAATAGAAACAATACTTGTAAGAAAACAAAAGCAAAACCAAAAAACCCCAACATTCCCAGGCTCCCATCACACCAAACAATAACTATGTGTTACTGTATTTGTTTGCATACAAGCTGTGCCCACTGAGCTAAAAGAAGTGTTCAGAAAATGCCAGTAAAATCTGGTAGGGGGCAGACCCAGAGCCCTGAGAGCTTTCTTGCTCCCATCATCACCTAATTAATTGATCCCCTCCTAGAATGAACACACACACACTCCCCAGCCTTGTGTGCAAATGAAAGCAACGTGAGGAGATTCAGATGTCTCTCGTTCTCTCCTGGTCGGGCTGGAGTTGCTGGCCGGGCTGTGAGGGTGCATGGTGGCCAGATGAGAACACTCCTGGGCTGGAGTGGGGCTGCAGCTCTGGCACCGCTGCTGCTGAGACCAGCAGAGCTCAGGCCGAGCCCCTGCAGACCAGCCACCTTCCACCTCTGCGTCGCGGCCAACACGGGCCGTGCTGGCTTGGCAGAGCAAAGGAAAAAGGCAGGAGGCTTGGGGAAGCACAGAAGGCTGCAATATAAAGAGGATACCGGAAGATGAACCTCCAAAAGACGTGGTTCGTGCAAGGGGCTCTTCTCATGCAACAGAAATGAAGGTCCGTGAAGCAGCGTGGTTACATCAGCTTCTGAGATCCTGTTTCAGGTGTGTCCTCATCGACACCCCTGTCAGAGGTCTGTGAGGACACACTGGCAGCCTGTGCAGCTGGAGAGGCCCATGCCCAGAATGGGTGTTAGCTGTGGACATTTGTATGGAGAATAGGGCAGAGGG
Source organism: Melanocharis versteri (assembly GCA_013397845.1). Classification (NCBI taxonomy): domain Eukaryota; kingdom Metazoa; phylum Chordata; class Aves; order Passeriformes; family Melanocharitidae; genus Melanocharis; species Melanocharis versteri. The sequence goes on along the minus strand of VZTG01008989.1, from coordinate 1,005,467 downwards.
AAATCACCCTCTGCAGCGATACACAGTGGGAACATGAGCCATCTGGCAGCAGCTGCTTCTGCTAAATGCCCTGAGTCACAACACCAAGCAAATGTGGACACACCCATTGCATGAATCCCTGCACCCCCCGGCTCAGACCTGGGCCCAGACTCAGAGCAGCCTCTGGTGCCAGGATGGACTTGGTGTCCTTGAGGCAGGAAAGGGCTCAGACGAACCTTCTGTAAAGCATAGGCTCTGCACAGAGAAAGAAAATCCCACTGCAGTTTTCCATCAGCACTTACGTTTCCACCAGGAACTTAATCCAGATTTCTAAAGAGAGAAAAATATTCCTGTTTTTCCATCTGTGTTGTCAGGTATAGCATACTGAAGATTTTTTGTCCTAGGAGATGCTGCGTATTTTACATGTGTAAGTGCCATGCATCAGTGAGAGCTGCTTTTTTTGTAACAGAAAAATTACATGTATTTTTCTTTCTTACTTTCTCAGTTTCTTTTTATCCATCCATCCTCCTCTCCTCTCCTCTCCTCTCCTCTCCTTCATTTCGATGAGATTAACCACTGATGCACCATCTGGGGACTCCTGGAGAGATTACTGGCCTTTAGCACTATCCACAGCCACTGTTGTCCTTTCCCACCTCCACACAGGTGATTTGGCTCCAAGACAGAATGTCTTGATTAACGTGGCTGCCTTCCAGGTGCACCCTGTGCTCTTCACCCGGCTGAGATGGGCACACGAGTAGCAGTAGATGGCCTGACTCACTGAGATGGATGATCTCTCCAGGCATCCCTCATCCTTCCCACAGCCTCTGTGTGCCGTTGGTTTCCTGGTGAATCCAGGGTGATTGCACCCACAGCCACAGCACACATCATTTGGTGCTTCTCTGTTCCCTCCTGGCAAACCCGATGGCCCCCTTCGCTCCCAGCATGGAGCCAGCAGTGGTCAGCACCGATGCAGGGCTTTGCTCCCTGCCTGTTGGGTGCACAGCTGCACCTCCAGGTACAGCCCCAGACTGCCCCAGTTACTTTCCACGTGGCTGAAGGTCAGGGAGAGGCCAGTTTTCCCTTCACGTATCCGATGAGAGCGCAGGGTTTGGCAGCAGCGACCTTGGGCGGGGAGCTTAGGAAAGGCGAGGCGCGGTGTGCCTTCCTACATCCTCACTGGGTACTGCACCTGGAAATGGGAGCTGAGGCCATCGCAGGAAGCCTTTCCCCTGCCATTTCACATGTCTCAGCAACATGTGAAGGACGCTGCTTGTCACTGCAGGAGCTGACGGTGGAGTTGGGAGTTAATGGAGGTCAGGCAAAGGAAGGGAGGTGATAGTTATCTGACCTGATTCCAATCTGGGAATAGAATCATCTGGTTTATTCCTCTTTGCAATCTGCCCAGATGGGACTGGTCTAATGCAAACCACTAGCTGGGTTGTGGGTCTCCCTTAATTTCAGATGCTTAATAAGAAAAACAAAAAGCTAAAAATATGTACAAAAAGGAGATTTTTAGGTATGTATCTGATACGATATAGCTGTGTCAGTGACCTGTATCACACACACTGTTTTGGCCTATGTCAGAAAGCTGCTGGCAGCTTTTCACTGTCTTCCTACAGATTTGGACTTTGACTCAATCTACCATTTAGCTCAGGGCCATAATTTCACTGCCTTGAAGATGTTGCAGACCAGATCTTCCCTGAAGTGTGCCAATGCAGCCTGGGGGAATGGCCTTACATGAAGAGTTGTATGATGCTATGGAGGACCCTATGGACTTTGGAACATCCAAAAGGGCTCTGAAACACGGGCTTCGTGCACAGAAGAATGTCATGGGCTCCATTAGGACTATGGACCTTCAAGGCATTCCTGTGAACACGGCCTGGGTTTTCAAGGCAGCAGATTTGCTGCCACCCCATGGCAGTGCGCTGGGCAGGTCTTCCTTGATCCCAAAGATATTCTTTTCACCCATTGTATGTTTCAAGCATTTTGACTTCAAGCTGGAAGCACTGGTGTGGTGCATGGTAGCCAAACAGCCACAGCCTTCACCCACTTCTGTGCAAGAAATAGCAATGGCAGTAGGATGATCTGCAGTCCTTTTGCAGCAGCTATGCAAAGAGAAAAGGGCTGACATAGCTCTGCCCTGTCTTTCCTTCTGGCTTCAGAGCACCCTGAAGCTGCAGTTCCTGTGCTCCTCTGACCACATGTAATTTTTAAAGAGGAAAACTGAACTCAGGAGTCTGAATCTTGATGCATTAGTGTAATAGGCAGGAGCCCTCCCATCTGGATCTGTATCTTGGTCCATTAGGGTCACAGGCAGGAGCCCCCACATCTGGAATGGCCTGGATGCATTTCTGTTCTTTGCAATACAAGCGAGTTCTTTCTGGAGAACTCGTAAACCAAACACCAGCCCTAAGAGAGGTTCAGACACGAAGACCTGACCCCAGGCCATCCTGCTGAGCCCCAGACAGAGAGTAGGCACCACCAGCCAGAAAATTCCCATCCCCGCCGCCTGCCCTTGGGCGCCTTTCACTGTGGAGACCGCCCTGCTCACAAAGCTTATTCTTACATGTTGGGGTTTGGACTTGGTAACAAAGGGCCTGTGTGTGCATCTTATTATGTTGTCTTATTTATTTTCTGAGATGAGTGTTTGGGGCTCAGGCCAATGCTAAAGGTCTGGGCTGACCTCTCCTCCCCATCAGGAGCTGTCTTCTTGTGCAACCACTGTCTGCTGAGGCACCAGGCAGGGCTTCTCACCAGCTAAGAAACAGCTCCATGGGATCATTGTTCAGCTCCAGGACCCCTCCACAGAACTGGGGAAGGGACAGCATTCACAGTGAAAGAGTATACGAGGCAATAAATTTTTGTGCGTGTGGAAGATGCCAAATTAAATCCGAGACATTTGGAAAACCACAAGAATACTCCAAGGCCATGAACATTATTCCTGCTATATAACAAGAAAAACAGAAGATTCAACAGACCATAAAATGAAGGGAAAAATCATGTTTTCTTGCCTCAGGAGGGTTTGGAAATTCAGTGCTTCTGCTGCTGCTGCTGCTACCACCACCATTAAGGATTTTTCATTGATGTCAGTTCAGGGGCAAAGCTTAGGTGAACGATGGCTCAAGGGCATTTAACCCTCCAAGTGCTTCACAGCATTAATTAATAGAGCTGGGCAAATAATTTGCAGCAGATTATCCAATGAATTCAGTGCCTGTCTCTGCTTGCAGAGAACTAGTTTGTGCCCTGGTTTTGCTCTGCTGAGCAGAAAAATAATTCTCCTTTCCTCAGAAATGCTCAGCCTACATGTTATTTTGGGTTTGGTGAGGAGGGCAGACCCCTCCACCCAGGTGTTTTCCCTGTACAGGTGAGCAAAGTGAGGGCAAAGATGTTTTTTTTCTCTCCTCACTTTCAGGCTCAAGCTAGGAGCTGCAGAGAAAGGATACTGCTGCTGGCCTCAGCAGGAGCCAGGCAGTGCTCCAAGGGGTGTCCTCTGCCTGACTCCTCCTGGGGTTGTGCTTGTCACTGGCTCCTGCCTGTGCCTTCAGGCATCAAACCACCTCCACACTGCACTGCTCTGATTGAAATGAGCTCTCCTGGTGACGGGACTATGCTGCTGCAAGTGGGTCTGTCCACGTCTCACCAGCAATCCTCTGCCTGCCAGGGATCATCCCATCTCCACGTGAAAAATAATGAGGCATAATAGAGCAAGCATAATAAACACAAATAGCTAATAAATAAGCACGAGTGTGCTTAAAAATTGCATATTGTTTCTGATTTTTAGCCAGAAATTGCATGAAAATAAAAAAAACCCCAGTTGTTTTCTGCAGATATTTCTATGCACATAGGTGTTTGTGAATGTGTTTGTGTGTGTATAAAGACGTGTGCATGCCCCTTGGAAGTCTGTGAAGCTGCTGCTCTACTGGAACAAAACTTTGCAGAGAGAGGAAGAGAACAAAGGTGACTGTGATGATAAATTTCGTCTGCATTTCAGGACAACTGTGTACAGTCCAGGGGAGACCCAGTATGTAAAGCCCATAAGGGATTTGATGGAGAGAAAAGCAAAAGCATGAGCTCAGCTCCCAGCAGACTTCAGAGAAGCCATGTGAGGGAGTGGGAGGAAGGCCTTATCCTTTTTTTTTCCAGGCCCCAGGAAAGCTTTGTTTCCAGCTGATATATTCCTATTCACCAGTTTTAAACAACTGTGAGAAATAGATCTGTAGGAAAACATCTTCATGGGCGGAACAGGCAAGCAGAGATGCTATGCATTCTCCATCAATAGAGGATTTCAAACCTCAGCTAGAACAGGCCATGAGGGCTTGGTCTAGTCTTCAAGTCCTGCTTGGCTCTGGGGATTGCATAGAGACCTCCAAAAGTCTCTTCTCACCTAAATCACTCTGTGATCCTATGAAACCGGGCTTCATTCATAGCATTGTCTATGGAGCTGCATGCTTAGCTCAGGGAGGGAAGGCTCTAACCAGCAGTTGATGGGGAAAAGTTTGGTCAAATTTGGTGAAAAGGCATCGTCACAGTAGAAGGCTAATATTGCTGCCAAGCAAGGAAAATTATGCAGATGAACTTACTAGGAACTGACAAAGTCATCCATAACACCAGAAGCTGCTGTTGTGGGGGATCTTAATTTATTAGAAGTTCCTTGGGAATGGATGTGGAGCAGCCTAAAAGCTTTTGGAAGTCATTGGTGGCCATTTCTTATGCAGAAAGTGGTGATCAACTGAACAGGGAACCTACTGTAGATTTGGTGAATGAAGATTTATAAGGAGCCCATTAATCGTAGAAGGGAGACCAGGTAAATTATTCCATAGAAGGATCATTTACTGGCAAATAGTGTCAAGAAAGCTGGTGCATGAAGGTGTCTTTTATATGCACTAACAAAGAAAAATCAACTTCCATGCAGTAAACGCAACTATAAGCTTGAACTGGAGAAGGGATGGATGAGATAATACTTTGGTACATTGCTTTGGCTTTCTATTTGGCCGAGGCTGCTGTGCTTTATACCAAAACCTTTGAAGTGTTATCTGCATTAAACTGAGAGCCACTTCTGATGTGTTAGCACCCAGAAAAGACAGATGAGATATCAGAAAACTGGAGAAAGGTTTTTCTGAAAAAAAAAAACCAAAACAAACAAACAAAAAAACAACCACAAACAAACCAGGAGAAAAAGAGGATGTAGATCAGTCACCTTCAACTTCTTAAAGAGCATTGGAAGAAATAAAGAAACTTCCAAAAACTTCTAAAAACTTAAGAGTTAACAAGATTCATGAAAGTCTACAAGGACTTGTCAAGAAAAAAGCCTTCTAGAAAATTTGCTACTTTTTTTTCTTAGCTATTGTTGAGATAATTCAAAGAAGGGAGAGTGGCGAGTAGGAAGCCCTGCAATCCCACCTGACCCAAGCATAGCAAGTAAGTTGCCGCACAGCGAGACAGCACCCACAGGTCTAGAGTCACTACTGCTTCAACACTGGCCTGGTGCTCTTTGATCCCCAAAAATCTTCCTGCCAGACAGGCCCAGGATCCCACATCCTGTTCTGTTCCGGACTTTGTTCCAAGCCTGCAGGAGAGTAAAAGCAAATCACATTCTGCAGTGCCCGTGCTTCTCCTTGTCTTCCAAAGGAAACCAGTACGTGTCACAGCAAAGGTAGTTTCTCTGTAGTGCCATGGCACTATTCCTACATCCAATCTGAAAGAATCCTGCTGGGAGAAATTCAAGTTCCTAAATAATGCTCTTTATAATCTCAAAAATTCTACTTGCTTGTCAGTCTCCTTATTTCTTATCCTGAAATATTCTACGTAAATTAAAGGCTTTAACATGAATACAAATACATATCTTGTCCATTTTTTAAGTCCCGTCTAGATTGAGGGATCATATACTCTGCATGTTCAAGTCAGAGAAACCACAGGGCATAGCAAACTGAGAAACTTAGAAAGGACAGCTATAGTAATTTCAATAATGAGAAACAACTTGCAGCCTTAAGTGAGGACTTTGCTCTGCAGGTCAGCTAGCACCTTCCATTCCCACTGAGCTCGATCAGTGGTAGGATGTAAACGCCAAGAAATGGGAAAACTAGCCATGGAAAATCAGACCTCTGAAAGGAAGAGCTGAGTTGAATGGTATGTGGATTTAATCATCAAATGCAACAACAACATTTACAACATTTACTGTGCAAGATAATCTTTACACTGAAAAATCAGTATCAATGTGGATTAACTAGGTGTGTAATACTGCTGGAAATAATGGCTTGGCGGTATTTACTGAGAACTAGAGCACATGCTGTAGTTAGTAGATTGCATCTACCTTGGTTAAAAGAAAAGAAATTATGCTGGCTTGTATCCTTCCAATATAATGTGCAAAGACCTCTAGGGAATTGAGTATGGCTGCCAAGGGCTCAGGGAAAATTGCAATGCAGAGCTGAGACAAACAATAAACCTGGCTTTATTACAGACCACAGGACAAAGCCTCTGTCCTCAACGACTGTAAATAAGCTGGGGGCAGAACAATTTCACAGGACAAGGCAAGGGGGTCTGGGCTGGCAAGAAGGGTGGGAGGTCAGGGACAGAGGTGGCTGCTGCATGCTGTGACCAGCCCTGCAGCCCAAGAGGGGCACTTCCACCCCTAGTGCCTGGCCTGAAGGTATCCCTGCTTCTCCTCCTGCTTTCGACTTCAAAGCTGGGAGAGGCAGAGCAGCAGGTGGGCAGTCCTGTGGTTTGCTCCTGCCAGGGAAAGAGAAAGCTCTTACATTTTTCAAAGTCACTCTCTAAACACATGGTCAAAAGAAGAAGTCACAGCAGACAAATACAGGATACGCAATAGATTTGGATTTACTAAGTCCTTTGATGCCGCTGTCTCATGATGCAACATTGCACATAAAGAGCAGTCCAGATAGGCTTTGCACAGCCAGAAATGAGTGACTACCTATTGCCAGCTGGGATTAAAGAAAACATCCATGCATGGTACAGTCCCAGTACAGCCAGTTACGGGGAGGTATCTGTCAGCATACTGGAATTGAAGAGATATGTTTGAGGGCAAGTTTTGAGGTTAGATCTGGAATACACAAAAATAAGTGAGAGACTTTACTTTGGTTTGAGTGTGCTTCTGATCTTTATTCAAAGAATGGATTAATGACCTGTGGAATTAATTAATTGCATGTTAACAAATGTACAGATGATGCCTAACTGGACAATATAAAAATTCCTGATGACACCAGGTAATTACAAGAATTCAGAAAGCTGAAACTATGGGAAGAAAGGAACAAAATTACACTATAGATGGGAGACAAGCACATTTAGAAACAACAATGCAAATGTTTAGCCACACTGTAGTATGGAAAATAGAGGTGTTGGGTTCTGGGGTGAAAATAACCTGAAAATGTAATAGTTCACCAGGTGCTTTTACCAGTCAGGTTTATTTGATGGTTGGACTCAATGATCCTAGAGGTTTTTTCAACCTTAACAAATCTATGATTTTGTGATTTTTGTTGCAATTTTTGGTTCAGACCTCACACTTGGGATTGGGAAGGTGAGGTTTTGTCTCAGCAGGGGGACTGGGACTGGCATGGAACATTCTGCCCAGATGTGAGGGCATCTCTGTGGGCGCATGGACAGATAGAAGTGAGTCCACGAAGCCACACCAGTGTTCAGGGAAGACAGTGGTGCTCCAGCATTCCTTTCCCAGAAATTACCTGCAGAGCCTATTAAGCCAAAACTTTCCCATCTGACTACATTCAGGTTTGGGTTCTATCTTGAATCATTGAAGTCTTCTATGTCTTTACTATAAAACTTCTAGACTTGATTTCATACACAAATGTCTGCTCATATTCCTGAACTTGAGAGTGGAATATTTAATGTACTTCCAGAAAGAGTTCTCTTTCTTACCTTGTTCCTCGTCACAGGCAGATAATTTTCATTGGCATTCCTCTTTGCCTAAGGAAGTGAGGTTGCTATGTACTTTGCCATCCCTATTGAGCTTCATATGCCTCTTCAATGAAGAGCAGAATCCTGAGTGCATATGAAGTTTCTCTGTGTCCACTGGGGGTACAGTGCTGATGACTCCCAGCTGGGATGCAGTCTCAAAATCCTGCTGGATTTGGTAGAACTTTGGAGATATTTTACCCTTTGTAGTGGCTGAAAGTGAGTCTGCAAGGATCTCATAAACCAGCAAGCATGTTTGGAACTGCCTTTCTTCTGACACGGAACAAGGAACTCCATAAAAATAGGATAATCATAAAGCTTTCTCTATTTTATCTCTGAATTCTCAAGTTGGATTTCCCTGAGATCTCCTTACCTAGCTCTGTGCTGTAAATCTGGAAATCTGAAAAAATATTGGAAGGCATGGAAATAAAACTGAACAGTGGAAAAATTTAGTACAAATTCAGAAAGAACAATCGTTGCATTTTTACTTTATCAGACAGTCCTCCCAAATTATATTCTTATTAACCTCCAGTTGGTTAGACCTTGACTGGTATGGAAATATAAATGTACCCCAGCCAAAGGAACAGACTGGATGATAAGCTTTTAGTTTTCTAACATCCATGATAATAGTCTGTTGGCAAGAAATCTCTTAGAATCTAAACTGTTACAATAAAGTCTTTGGTTTCATGTGTAACCACAAGGATCCAGCAGTATAGTTTATTACAGGTATTACACCCAAGATATTTGGATATAATAGAGATAAATATAGAGAAAAAAGAGACAAAATAAAGAAACTATAGTTTTGTGACGGACTGCTGGAGTGTCAGTTTGAGTGTCAGCAAGGGCAAATTGACTCCCTCACTATTTAGAACAGCAGAAACAAACAGGAACATCTTACAGTAGCAAACATTCCTAAGAGCACTGAATGAGGATGGGTAGGACTTTCTCTTTTTGCTGCCTTCAGGAACTAGTGAGGACACTTGCATACGTAGAGTCAAGCTGTGGATTTCCTCACTGATAACACGGGCATCCTGCTGCGTAAGTGCTGCTGGATCAGGGCTCTGGGCTGCTCCTCCCATTGGCAACTCTCAGAATTAATGAGTTATTTCCGGAGAGGCATATTCTGTCAGCAGCTCACACTGATTACAGTAATAATACCAACAATAACAACAACAATAATATCATCACCTTTTTCCATGGCTTCTGCCTGAAGTCAGTGACTACAGTCTTCCTAATAAAGTTGTCACAACTCAGTGACCACAGATGTCAGCTCTGTGAGTTGTGGTGGTGAACTGTGGCGCAGACCGTAACCCCCCTGCTTCAAACGCACTGACAGGCTGAGGACAGTGTGCTTGCCCAGGACTGCTGCAGAAAGAGAGGAAAAACATTGCTGAGGCAGCTTTCAGAGCTGGCTGTGGAACCAGGTCACTTCACTTCTGGCAGCTTATAAAAGTGAGAGAGGAAGTCTGCAGTGTACACTGGTGTGAGGTGGAGGGAGAAACAGGAGTGAGAGAGGACAACAGAAACGTGCACACACACATACAAATAGGAGAAAAAGGAAGAGCCTGTATAATGAAGTACTCGAGATATCTTCATATTAAAGAGGGATGAAGTAATTTCAAATTTAGGTCAGAAAGCAAGCACCTGTCAGCACTGCTGAAATATGTATTATTTTATGCAACTTTGCAGCCACATCCTCTTGCCTGTCTAAAAGTACTTGTGTCATGAAATCTCTGAATACTGAGGATCGCAAACTCATGGGATGTGATAGCAAGCAATTCACACCAATGTCTGTAAGGAGCAGGGCCCCACCCTGGGAAGAAATTACCTGCAGATTTGACTTCTCAGGGGCTGGGGAAGGGGATAGGTGTTGGCAAGCCTGGCACATGTGCATGGGGAAGGGGTAAGCCTGGCCGGAGGCGACATCTGGCTGCATCAGCTGTTACAACTCGGTGGAGGGTGTGTAACTCTTGCCATACTGGAGCACAGCCATGTCCACCTCAGGCAGCATCCTGCCAGTGACCGGAGCTGGTGCCGGATGCTTCAGAGGAAGGTGACGCCCTCCCCTCTCACCTCGGATGATGAACACGGATGGTGATTGCACAATCCTATTCGGGGGAAGGGGCGGGGGCGGACAGTGACTTCAGCCCATGATGAGCTTCCAGCCTGGAACATGGAAATTAATGGCTGTTGCAGCGTCTGTCCCAGTCAGCACAACTGGAAAATGCCTTTTTACTGCACAAATATTTAACCTTTTCCTGAACCTCATCACAATTATTATCTCATGAGAACAAACAGAAGACAGGCTGTCTTTGTTCCTCGCCTCCACCGAGTCAGGGTCTTGGCAAGGATGTAGGATGTCCAAGTTACCACAGTGCATCACACCAGAGCACATTTGATGGGCCCCTGCCCAAAGACACAAGTTCCCCCCAGGTGCAGTGCCAGCTGCACCTGGTGTGCCTGGCTGCAGTGTGGGCAGGAGAGAGGGGCGGCTGTGTTGGGAGCTTGGCACTTTGGGTCAGCCAGCCTGAGCTGTGGGCAGCTCTAGTCTCTGTGATCAATCTTTTAACACGTTGTATTGGTTGAGGGGCAAACAGAGAAGAGGAGAAGAAGGTGAAAGATCAATATGATTCAAGAAATAAGAAGCAGTTCCTTATAGGCTCTGCCCTACAGTGGCTGGCAGCTTTCTCCTGTTTCTGGTTCAGCACCTTGTGCTGTTGTCTTAAAGATATATAGAAAATACTAAACTGGGCAACATATTTTCCAGTGCGATTGTTATCCTTGTGCCTCTTTTAGAGAGTAAGAAATCAATATGCAGCATCTTTCCTGCTTACCTGCTTCCAAATGACTGTTATTTGCTTTTCCTCTGGGGAGTAACAGTGTGAAATATAAGTACTTGGCAACCAGGGCTGCACCCAGAACAGTTTATCATTTACTTGCCACACGTTACACATTGTAAAATGATGGAACCAAGCCCCATGTTAACGTTTAACCAGATGCTAACTCCACCCTGGCAGCACTTGGATATCACCTCTTGAACAGATCTGCAGGTGCACAGAATTTCTGAAAAGCTCTTGTATTTCCACAGTAGTGCACCAATATCCAGGAGGAGAAGGGAATACATTCACCTATGCAAGGCACAGGATTAAGTGCTTAAAAAAGTAATAACACCACCAAAGTGCACTTTCAAAACTAAATATTAAATTCAACACTAAAAATGTAATAGTATCCCTTACAGGAAGAATCCTGCTAGTTTTCAGAGAAGTTTCACACTAATATAGATTTCAATAGAAGCTTCTCTTCCAGAAATACTTCCCTGCTTACCAGCAGCACCAAATGAGCCGGTCAGCACCAAGCCCAGGTCAGCACCCACCCAACCTGGCAGGGACTTCTGCTTTGGTCCAGTATATTTTTAGTGTTCAAGCACATAGTGGCTACTATCCTCTTGGATTACAGCCAGTAGTGGAAACCAAATAAATTTGTCTCCAGGTGTTTTTTAAGTCCTGACTTGAAGCAAGAGGCACAAGATCACAAGGTTGACTCCCGTGATTTCTGGTGCAACCTCACAGATTTCAGCATGTCTGAATAATTCAGTAATGTTTGGTCCACCCCATTTGGGTGCTCATCCTCTGAGAATATGAATCTCTCTTTATTCCCTCACTGCTTGCTACACTGATATACTTTCTCTGAACATATCTAATGCAACAAGGGTTGTATCCTCTGGAGAAAGCTCTAGTCTTTAATGGGAACTCTTCCAGACTGGATCCCACCCTAATCACATTCAGTCCATGAGTAAGCATTTTCTGGGTCAATTCCCTATTGTATTTTAATTTTTGGCATTCTGAAAATTCATTCTTTATCCCTGTTGCTTCATTCTCTCTGAGTATTTTGATATCTGTATGATTCCACTAACCCTGAACACCCCCTGCCCATAAACAGGACAGCAAACAGAGTTATCTTTCTATTTTTTTTGCTGGTATCAGGAGGATATCAGACGTGAGGGTGGATTTTGGCTACAATTAATATGCTTTTCACCTGGGGAGAAGCATAGGAGGGTTTTCTTTACATATCACTAAGTTAAATGGAGGCTGAGAAAGTTAATATTTTAACTGCAGTACTGGATCAAGGCTGTCTGGGACCAGCTGGCATGAGGTCTGGACTTTGTAAAATGCATGTAAGTCACTCTGTTGCTGCTTCTCAGGAATTTTTTTGGGGAAAGAAAAGATTTATTTAGAGTAAGTGTGTTCAGAGTTGAAAGAAGATACTTAAAGAAAATGCAATTCTTGAAAACTTTGGCTCAACTTGAGATGGACTATTTTAGTGTGAAAGTCTTCAACCCCAGCCCTCAGTCTGGATTTGAAGGAAAAGCCCAGAGCACGCTGACTTGGCCAAATATACACAGAAATCTGCATTGAGCACAGGGATTTGTCTATGCCTAAACACAGTCCAAAGATGCTGTAAGCAGCCAGGCAAACAATGACAGCTGGTTTTGTGAACCGTGCAGAGCACAGAGGCAGGGACCAGCATGGCAGGGTGGACACCTGGGCTTTCCCAAGCATAGAAAGCAGAAGAAACCTGACCGAGTCCTTGTCACAATAGGATGGATGAGGGGATGAGCAACTTCCCCACTTCCGTCTGAGTGATAGATGTATAGATAGATATTTCCTACCATAGTGGCTTGTGGGGCATTGCCAAGGGGAGCAAAGAGGAGAAGGGGAGCTGTGACCGAGTGGGAGGGGAAGCAGCAGTGGTGGCAGCCCTGCTGAGGGCAGATTGTAACAGGTGATTCAGAAACCCGTCACGCTTTCAACAGCTGCTCTTCCTGCTGTACCAAGCACAGCCCTGAAACTGGACAGCTTTTGTGCCTGAGACATGCAAAGAGCTCTGCAGCTTCAGCAAAAGGGGATGAGGTGAGTGAGTATGTACTGAATATGTCCAGGAGGTAAGTGCTCCGTGGAGATGCAGCTCTCCTGCCTCACCCCTGAGCAGGGGGCTGCGGGCAGGCAGCAGCCCAGGGGAGCGACAGCTCTCTCTCCCAGTGTGATACCTCTTTATTGGTGCCAGCTGAGTCCTGAAATCTCTGCTTTGGAGAGACGAAATACGTGCTCGTATATTGAGATGGGACGGCTCTAGGGCACAGCCATCCTTGGCTCTGTTTATTTCATTGTCTTTCATTTATTCTTTGGTGTTCGCCCTACCAGAAATATAATAATAATCAGAAAGATAGATAAAACAAACAAGAACCTCTGCCTGAAGTTTCAATAAAAATTGAACTTAACTGTCTACTAAGATCAAACAAACAAAAAAAGCCTCTTAATTAATTTTCCTTTCTGTCTTCCATTTAATTTAATTAAAAATATTCTGCATCCAGAAGTAGAGCTATCAAAATCCTTTGGAAAAGACATGTATTTCCAGCTCAACTAGAAAGAAGCTTGCAGTCCTATGTGGGGAGTCATGTTTTTGTGGCTTGCAACCTGTTTTTGCAGTTACAAAGAGATATCAGTCTCTTGGTACCACAAGTGCTTGGATCAGCAGAGTTTCTGAAGCTCCCAAAGTTTGTCTATTCCTGTGGGTTTGTTTTTGTTTAAAAACCCCCGAAAACCAACAAAACAAAACAATGAAAACAGAAGTGACTGAGCCACTCCTCCGAGAGGGATGGAGGAGACCCGAGTCCTAGCATGTCCTGGCATGCCAAGCTGTTCTTAAGCTGCACACCTGTTCCTGTCCAATGACTTAATTTAGTGAGTCTGCATCCTTTCCCAGTAGCATGTATTAAAGTAAATTTATTTTGATCACCATCATTGCAAAATATGACCTGCCTGCCAACAAATAACAGCATTGTCCAGCAAAATCCACTTGCTGCTGTGGCACCCTCAACACAAAGTCAGAAATCAGTGGTCAAGGGAGAGGTAGAGCCATGGCATGTTTTCTCAGCATCATGTACCTGTGTCACTCATGCTGTCCAAGTCACTCAGACATCCCAGGCTTTCCTTTCTGGCAGTACTGACATCCTTCAGGAAGGTTGCTGTTGGAGGATGATATGAGAAGACAGGATCATGGACAATGCAAGGTCTTCTTGTCTCCATCCTCCACTGCTTAAATCTTGTTGTTATAGCTGTTCTAATTAATTCAAATAAAGACCTTAACTGCTCAAAGCTGTATTCACATTTTCCACCACTGAAATGCTGTGGGCAGTGAAAGGCATTTCTGGGAATGCAATATCCCGGGATATCTCTAGGTAATAAATTATCCTCTCCCCACTCCCCCTCCCTACTCATTTCATTTAAAAGTGAAGGGTGCTGAGTTTTATTAGGCCCCCTCTTGTCATCACGGCCTGTGATTTGCAGTCCCAGGGCTAGACTTCTCTTCCCTTTTTTCTCCCAAGCACCATGAGATCGCGTTACATTAGACGGCGAGGTCTGCCAGGTCACAGCCCCGGTCACTGTCACCCACTTCCAATTTCCTGCAAAATCCATACGTGGGAACATTTTCCCTTCATCTTTGCGAACAAAGAAAGAAAGAATTTAAAAAAAATGGTCGGAAGGTTTGCCTGTGCGAAGGTTGGTAAACAAACACACTTTCTGTATTCATGTGTGTATTGATGTACACAGCTCTACCTATGAGCCAGAGAGAAAGAAAACCTGAAAAAGAAAGGAGGGAAAGTGGTTAAATCTGGGTATCTGGAAAACGCATTTCCCAGTCTCGTACCACTTGTCACCGCCTTTCAAGCAAGCCATCACCCTGACAGGAATGTATCGCTGTTCAGCAGCATCCCCCTCACTGCCAGGGCGCACAGCAAGTCATCCCAGCTGCCTCTCCAGGATTTGCCAATTATTAAGCTCAAAGCAAAGTAAAACAAACAGTGATACAAGCATCAGTGTCAGCAAGGAAGCAGGGTACATGCTTTGCAAAAAGATTTATGATGTGAGACCCATAGGGTTCCAGGGTGATTCTTAGAGAGTAGCATTTACATCCATGTCCTTGCATGCAAATGAGTTAATATTGTATTTATTTACACCATCGGACGGCACATACACCCAAACCTTCAACCTGTGCATACCAGCACAGCTGGGCAGCCAAAGAGCCAGGAGCCACCCTGGTTTGTATGTCTGTCCCTGGAGGAGCACCTTGTAGTGCCAGCAGAGGGACCTAACAGAGCCATCACCTCCTTCCCTGAGCAAACACCTATGGCTGTGGAAACACCGGTGAGGGACAAACAAGATCCTAGGACTGGCCAGGAGAATCTGAAATCTTATATGCTTTTGCTCCCAAGTGACTTAACCAGCAAGTTACAAATTACAATCACTGCAGGGGGATTGTCAAGGATATCACTGCAGTTTCAGTTCTGGAAAACAAAGACGGTTCCCCCCAGGGGAGTGGGAGAACCGAATAATTTTCTTTCTTCTGTGTCTCTTGCATTAAACTTTCGTGAGCTGCTTGTCTTCTGTGCTAACATAGCCCACAGCCAGAGCTGAAATAGAGGGCTGACTTTATCAGACTCTGCAGGTTACCTCCTTCTCTTTTATGGAATCAGTAACAGGAAGGAATTTTCTTTCTTATCTAGGAAGTGAACCTAAAATTGCTTTTCCTCAGGGTCCTGGTTTCGCGGAATGGTATTTGCCAGTAATAAACAGCAATTGTTAGCTGTAGTAGGATGGGGCCCCTTACCCTGGGAGAGCAATGGATATGGCTGGGCTAGCATCTGGAGTGAAGGGATGGGAGGCACAGCTATCTCTCTCCTATGAATAATTAGCAGCACAAAGCAAGGATACAGTGGAGGTTTGAACCATGTGTTTACCCAGTGTCTGAGACCAAACCAAAACAGCGTGGACCTTCAATACAGCAATGATGTAGTTTTGAATGTTTGCCATTTACAGTGTAAGTCATACCATATTATGTATTTTTCTTAAATATTCATCTTCCTTAAAGATCCCTCTCCTGAAGCAATATTAACAAGCAGAGATACCAGATTTCTTTTTGAAGGTAAGCTTCCATCCATAAGACCAAAAAGAAATTTGAATGCACGAATTTTGAAGGTTCTTTAAGTATATCAAGTGTAGAAGAGTGTACTGTGCATGAGGACAGCCATGAGAAATCCTGAGGTATTCAAAAAGGACAAGGAATGAGATGAAGCAAAAACAAGGAAATTGCCTGGAGGGAAGTTATGTGGAGCTTCAAGGAGAAAGGCAAAAGAGACTCGACCTAACCCCATGGTGCCAGTGAGAGTCTGGATGATTCACATGGGGAGTGATGTCTGAGGAAAAGATGGTGCTGGTAGAGACAATCTGTGTGAAGTACTTCCAATGCAGGCAGGAAAAAAAGGTGAAGAGCAAAGCAAGAGTTAATGGTTTTCTGGGCAAGGGACATCACAGCAAGCACAGGAAGGAAAGCAAATAAAGAGTTGGAAAGGAAGAAAATACCCGACAGTTTCCAGTAGCAAGTCAGGGTGATGAAAAGGGAGGAGAGAGAGGAATAACATCTGACAGTGGAGATGCAAAAGGAAATGGCAGGGAAGCTAACATCAGCGAGAGAGGCAAGTGGAGCATTACAGTGGACAGCACTCAATGCCTGTCATTCTGTCTCTGCATGGCTCAACTGAGAGTCAAAGGAAGAGCCAGAAATGTTGAGTACAATACAGGCGGAGAAACCCTGATAGGGAAGTAAGTTGGACAGCACAGGGTTGAGTCTGCAGCTCAAGGTGTAACAGAAGTCACCTTAGAGAAGGTAGGGAAATAAAAGAGAATCCCAAGCCAAGCTGTCAATAAACTCAAAAAGCAGAAGCAAAGATGGTGCCAGTCAAGAAGAAGGAAAAAGAAGACGTGATCACAGAGAATGTAAAGAGCTCAGGAGGTGAAACCCTGGTGTCTAGAAATGAAATACTGAGATTAATGGCCAAAAAAATCTTTCTTTCAGGCAAATCTGTTGCACAACAGCAGAGCAGTCTCCCCTCACTATGCACATGCCCCAAACCCAGGGGGTTTGGTTTCAATGGCAGCCACTCAGTGTGCTGCTCCAACATTAACTGCAGGGAAAAAAAGTGAACATTGATGGAAGTGTTCTGGTCTGGGATTCAGCTGAGAACAACTGGTTGGCGTAGTTCAATTTCACAGTGGGAGGAAACTGCAGCTTTTCTCCTGTGGGGTGTGAAAAGGCAGGTAAGAGGGTACCTGATCCCTGTCTGGAAGAGCAGGGCCTCTGTCAGCAGGGCAGTGGTATTTACAAGGAGTCTCAGATATCACAGCACGGCAGGTAGAAAAAAAAGCAGAGGTGGCCCAAGTAGACACTGAGAAAGCACAGTAATCCTCCAGATTGTGTGGCACTCTTAAGAAACAGCAGAACTTTATCCAGCTTCATCAATGATCATTGTGGGTCCCTTCCAACTGAAAGGCTCTGTGATATGTGTGTGATAGCTTATAGCTTTTAAACTTGTCTACCCCTGGTGAGCCACTTGCACATGTCTAACCAAGTATCAAGTAAGGAGACTTAGCCAGGATCCTCTCTGATTAGGAGCTACCAGCTGCAGCACATTCCCAGTTAGGGCAGATACAGGAGAAGGCGGCAGTGGTTTATTTCAGCGGGCTCACCCTCACCAGCCCTGCAATGCCAGCAGGATGGTTTCCAGCTTACTTTATCATTTGGGCTTCTTTCACTCTTCCCACTTCTCCCTTCTCTGGTGTCTCAGCTCCTTTTCCTCCTACCTGAACTGGACCCCACCGGACTGCAGAGGAGCAGCAGCAACGGCAGAGGCTGAGTGAGAGCAAAGTGATGCTTGGTCTCACCAGGCAGGGCAGAGCAGCAGTCTCAAGAACCACGTCGCAGGTGGGTTACTCTTCATCTGTGACTGCCTTCTTGTTTGTCACACCCAACTAGCTAAAGCAGTAGGTGGGAGAGGTTTTAGTGCAGGCTGCAAACAAGCATCCGTGTATGGGGAGTTCAGTGGTGAGGAGCTGCCTCCTGGTGTGGCTGCCCTGCAGTGTCCAAGGGGCTTGAAATTTGCTAGGAAATGTCTTTGGGAGCTACCAGCACCACGGTGGTGATGGGCAGACACCCCAGGGAAAAGCAGTGCCTTGTTGCAGGAGGTGCTGGCGCCCTGGGCCACCACAGCTGTGTCACTGGCGCAGCAGGTGGCTTTACCTTGCTCTTCCTCATGGCAAGAAGCCAGCTTGCAGTAGGAGTTACAACTCTCAGCAAGTTGTGCCCAGTATCTGAGAGGAGGATTTATTCCACTGTTTTGCTGCATTTTCTGCTGCAGTTTTCCTACTCTGAGTGTATGAAGTGTTTGAGGTGAGTCTGATTTCCCTGACAGTCCCAAGGGGAATGAGGGGAAGCCTCAAGGAAAGGCAGAAAATTGAAGATTTAATGACTTATAGATGCTCTGCTCAGCCCCTTGCTCTCTGGTAAGATTAAAAGCTTGACCTGCTTCCTATGTATCTCATGGCTGGATTTTTATTTTATTTGAACAGAGCAATGCCGGGCCCGCAGGACCTGTGACTCTGTTCCTTCTGCTGGGAAATGCACCATAGGGAGCAAGGGTTCATGAGCCAGGCCTCTTTGCGGGTCAGAGGGCAGAAAAATGGGAACAAAATACTTTTAAAAGTAGGCTTCAGAGCAGCACCTGAAACATTAAAATCTGATTGAAAACCATGTACAGCTGTAGCTCCTCTTCTGCACAAGCGAACGCTCACAAGTCTCCAAAAAGTAGGACATGGGGAAAGAGTTCAGGCTGATAAACTAGCAGCAGACATGTTTCCAAACAAATTTCCCCAAAATCCCTGTCAGTCTGGAGTGCCACAGATGCTAATTTCTTTCTTATAATTAATTTCTTAAATATTAATCCTCCTTTAATTCTTTCCAGTGCCCTGTAAAAGGCAAAGATGTTGTCTGAAAGAACTAGATTGGAATATTTGGGTGAGCATTTGTATTTACGTTTCTTAGTCTAGAACTCATATATGACACCAAAACAACTGAAGTTGGTAAGATTTCTGGCCTGAAAACACAAAACTCTCTGACAGAGCACCCTCAAACACACTGTGTGTCTTTTAGACTGGTTGTGGACATCCTCCTGTCTCATGCAAAGGCCCCTTATTGTGGCTTAAACTTACTTCTATCACGTAAGTGAGGTCTAAATTCCTTCACTTATGACTACCCCTGAAATGAAAGCACATTTATAAAATTATAGGAGATCAAACTTATAAGTTCATAAATGCATGAGTATTTAAAAGTCTTTCATTAAGGCTTCTAAAAATTCTTTCTTGAAGATAATTTCTCCTCCTAAAATTAAATTTTAATTTCTCACAGCAAACGGGTCAAAATTTTACCACAAGGATAGAGTTTTGTTTGTTGTAGACCTTCACCTCAGATCAAACTGGGTTAATAAACTTCTGAAATATGTAATGAACCTGTCCCAAGTTTACAGTCTATATTGTTATCTGATATTAGCAAAATTAAACCCGTCTTCATTGTGAAATGTAGCCTGAGGTTTAATTTTTAAGCTGACCATGCAGCAGTAGACAGCAAAGTTGACGATATTACACAGAAACTGAGTCCCATGCTCGTGATTCAAAATATGCTGGGCCATTCACCTCTGAATTTAAAGTGAACTTTAAGCACTTCTTTGGTGAGTAAAGAGCAAACAAAGAGCACCAAAGAGATCACATTTATGTTTAAAGTTACAAATTGTTTAGTCCGTTGTTGGATTTTGGATCAGCTAAGCATGCCAGTGTGTGAAATCCAATCAAGAAATCCCTGTGAACACTTCAGCATCTTCTATCTGTCTACTCTAGTGGCATTTTAAATGTTCAGGTATAGATATAGGTATAAATATATAGGAAAGAATTAGATTTTTTCCCTATTTCCATTTAGGTTGAATCTAGTAACAGCTTGTGTTTTACCTAGAGAAGCCTACAGAAAACTTTTTCATCTTTTCTACTCCAAAACCACTCTCCTGGTACTGGAAATAGAACCACTTTAGACTCTCACAAGGTCTCTTGGTTACCTGACCCAAGCAGACACAGACAAGTCTTTACCAATTACCTGACTCATTAAGAGCTGGTTGAAAGGAGACTGATCTGCCGCAGCTCTTTGCTCTCTTTGCACAAGTGACTGGGGTTTAAATGAGGATGTGGTGCTGGATGACTGGGCTGTGTTTGTAGCTGTGAGAGGAGGGGAGGGCAGAGCTGGAAACACACATATACATGCTATTTAGGCAAAAGTCAAAGCAGAACTATAAAAATTATTCAGCTCCAAGCAAGCTTTAAGGGTAAAATATAATTTGGACATGTCAAGCAGAAAGCAGAAAGATGTTTTGTCGCTAATGTCTAAAACTATGAAAATGGGATATTTTTTCCGTCAGTGCTGCAATAACCCACTGTGCAAGGCAGGGTTAAATTTTCTGTTTCATTACAAGCCAGTCATTTGAGGTGTTGCTAATGTCTGAAATAAAATCTGAATGTCTCCCCAGACAGTGTGATGCTCTGGGCCTCTCTTTTCTCTTCGGGTCACCATCCCACTGGACTTGTCATCACATTAAATATGTATTATTAAAGTTGGTCATGGGACAAGAGTGACTCTGTCATGTACTAATGGCCATATTTTTAGGATTACCTACCAGGATTGTACCTTGGCCACTGGCATACTGCCTGAGAGCATAATGAGCAGATTTGCACCTGCCTCTGTAAAATTTTATAGCTAATTTACTATTTTTTTTACTCTTCTTAATGTCCCTCTGTCTTTCCCTGTTGTACTACAGGATGCTCTAAGGCTTCTTGGATTTCAGTTAGTATATATGGAGAGAGAAATAACATTTGCTTACCTCAGACAGGTGTCAGGACCTGTAACTCTAGTGAGATGTGGATGCTTCTGAACAGAGTGTGTGGACATAATGAAATAGAATAGAAAACGCCAATAATTAGAGAAACACTGGTGCTGATGCTTAGCATTTCAAGACGTTAGTTAAACAGAAATTTATTTAGACATTGAAGTCGATGGACAACTGAAGTTCTCATCACATTGGTGTAAGGGACCATTTACTTACATGCCTCACCAGAGATGAAGACTTTAGTGTCTGTGTTTCAAAATGCTGGCCTTGGCCATGAGCCAAATTGTGTTGTACCTACTAGTTTTTTTTAGCACAGGGAGATTCTGTGGCTAGCCCTGGCTTCAATTATCTATGGCTGTTGCTCTGCAACTTGGTGTCCTTACAGAAAAAAAAAAAAAATTACAAGAGAGTTGAAGAAATCAGCTATTTTTGCTTGGCAAAACAATGGCTGAGAGGGGATGTGACTGCTGAGTGCAAATACATCAAGGAGCAGTAAACCTGAGGGAGGTGAAAAAAGCTATTTAAGCTAAAAAGTAACTTGGCACATGAACAAACAAATGCTAAGTGGCCATGAATAAAATTAGCAAAAGTAGAAGCAGGTTGCCAATGATCCAAACAATGAAGAAGGACCTTTCCAAGAGAAGAAATGCAAGCACAATAGTGGAGTATTTTTAGGAAGGAGTTTAACTAGTTCCTGGAAGGGAATAAGGAGATTCAGCTTGTTGCTCTGGCTAAGCAGAAAGGCCTGGGATCACTTCCATGTCAGGTTGATATTTGGGTGAATAATCTCCTTCTCCTGTTCCCTTGCAGCCTATTTTACATCAAGAAAGACTGAAAGCCCAGTAGTAGAAAGCAAATCAAAGAGGTAGCATAGCATGACTCAGTCAGATCGCTTTCCTGGAAACACAGGAAGCTGAGAATTTGGTCAATGGTACAGAGTGAACCCTCATTCAGGTCCCTCTTGTGATGCTGGAGGGCTGCAGTAATGTCCAAGATTCACATCAGAAGGCAGCCATTTGTTTTTATCAGTTAATACTTCCCTATTTTCTATATTTAGAAGATATTTAAATAAAAATATCCCACTTTTCGTATATGAAAAAAGGCAAGTTCTCCCAAGCACACTTTATCCTCACAAAGCCAGACACTCTGGGAATGATATAATCATTCCAACACCTAAATAACTAATCTTTAGTTAAACTAGTGTTGATTATTAAACTGAACACCTGTCTGCAAACCTTACAAGTGTCTGTAGGACCGCTGATCCTTTGACTGGCATGCTGACTTAACTTTTCATCTTTGAAGAGTACATCCTTTTAACAGACGCCATAATATCGCTGAAGAGTTTGTTCTATTTCCTGACTTGACTTTTACTCAGTCACTGTAACAGCTCTTTAACCACCATATACTCTTTTATTACATGTAGAGAAGACATCAACAACTTCTATTGTGTCAAGTGAAAATGCACCAGGCAAAAATCAAACACCTTCTAAAAAGCTGAGTTTGACCATTGATATTTAATGTGACACGTCCCTTATTCAGCTGCAGGCAATTTCACTCCATTCTTTCCAAAATGATGGACCTGCCTGCTTGTACTGATAAAATAATTAGGTCTAAAATGTAAAGATCAAACTAAATATACAAAGCTATTTTCTAGCTTTTTCCAAAACTGCTGGACAGACTGCTAAGCCTCAAATATCTCATACACTACCATTTACTTAACCATCAATCTTCTAGCTGGACAGTTTATTAATTTCCTCACCAAGAGGTCCCACAAGCCATGCTGCCCATCACTTGAAGATTCTATCATGAGAATGTTCTCTGCAACTTGCATGTGATGCTGTGACTTTGCCTTTTCTTCTGTCCCTTGGCTAAGTGACAAGCCAGTTTTGTAGGGAGCAGTACAAGGCCCAAGTCTTCATTCCTTGGAGGAACAACTCTCCCATCAATTTCAGATGAAGTCTTGTGGAGACAGTCACTCAGCATATTGCTCAGGTATTGCCCAGCTACTTGCCTCAGGAAACAAGCATCACAGATCCTGGTCTCACCATCATCATGAGGAAGATCTTTTCACTGTCCTTGTGAGCAGGCGTTGATTAACCTCATTTCCTGGGTGCAGAGTGTGCAGACAGCCTTTGTGTCCTGGGAAGTGATCCATGCACAATTGCCTCACTTCTCAGGACCATTATCATCAACTCTTCCTCTTTGCTGATCCTTTGGAAAGGGGATAATTTTTCCCAGGCTGTTCATTACTGTGAACAAGGGAAGGACTGGCAGGAACAGCAGCCACAGCTTGACAAATGACCCTTAGTAACAGATTAAACAAATTGTAAAAATTAGCTGTGCTACAAACTCTCCTAACTCCCTCTCCCTTCACTTCTGCACAAGCACCTTCCTCCCCACCTGCATCCATATAATAGGCTGAAAGAGATCTTCTCAGGGTCCTTAATTATCAGGAACACTTTAATGGAGAGGAAGGATGACCAAAGCAGACACAATTAGTTACTGAATATAATTGTGAACCAGGACAGATTTGATGACTAATTGATTCTCAAATCCAGCATTGCCCACACACAAATAGGAATGCCCAGAATGGGAATGCTCTGCCCCCAGCAATCACTTTCACACCAAAAACTGTGTCACAATGACTTACATCTTCAAAAACAACCAGTGTGTGCAGTGGAGTCAATTGTTATCTTACCCCATTCAATGGACCCTCACAATCTCTGGAAATGAAAAGGTGCAGAGTTTGTGCAGACCTTTTAGCTCCCATTTGGAGCTGAGGGGGCAGCTAGGGTTACTCTGTCAGTTTAGGACCACAGGACTGGCCAAATTCCTCCTAACTCTGTCACACATTTTTGAAAGACTCCGTCTTCTAGGAATACATTCATACCTGGGGCTTGAGCACAAAGATAGTGTTTCTGCATCTGTAAATCTCTAAGGTGTGGGTTAGTAGAGGCTGTGAAAATAGACCTCTGACAATATCTGGCATGGTCATTCTTAAGGTCTGATATTGGAGGCTGCAGAGACATCCTTGCCTTCCTGCTCAGCCTGTCCCACCATGTCTCCTCATAAAACCACGCAGCTGGTAGTGAAACTTAGCAGTGGCCCATACCTCATATCCTTTGCATGATCCTGCTGACTTCTCATCTTTTTCTAAGCTTCATCTGAAAAGGGCCATTTTCCCTCCTCCTGCTGCTTTATGTTAGTCTTCTAGCTCATTTAATGACAATATTTGCATGGAAGTAGTAAATGAGGCCAAGTTGTCTTCAATTGCCATTCCAGTTTTGATTAAAGTCACCAAGTTCTGCCCTGTTGTTAAACAGGTGCATCTTTTAAACCTCACTAAGGACTGACCTGTTTCTTTCAGTAACTCCCTTGTTTGAAGGCAAGTCCCTTGAACTAAAACTCTTCTCCCAGTTCTGCAAGGAAGATCTTGATCTGATGTGCCACTTTTGCAATGTGCAGGGGTCCTCCCCCGGGGCAATCAGAGATCTTGTAACAGGGCGTGATCCAAAATGTGGCCCAATGAGGAGTGCAGGCCTCGTGGGAGACATTGGGCTATACCTCAGTCTCGTTTCTGAATGACGGTGACTGAGACCACCTAAACACGCTTTAACCCGTCTCACTGGTGTTGTCAATCCCCACCACTTCTCCCACATCACAAAGCATAACAAACAGGAAAGCTGAAGCTACAGAGTTGCTCTCCTTACTAAACTTATGTGCCGGTTATTTCTTGCCAACAAAAGGTTACTGCATCAGCAGATTAAAGTAGCTGATTTTCTAAACGGAATAAATTTCTGTCTTTATTTCTTAATTTTGCTTCACAGTAAGAGAGATTAATCTGTATCAGTCTAAACGCTTCACAGGAAAACTTTCATTTTAAATCATCTGCATGAAGTACAGATTTAGAGAATGAAGGTGAAAGAGTTTATCTTGTGGTCAGCCAAGCACACAGAAGAGAATTCACAGTTGAAAGAGACAACAGGGAGTCTCAGTAGTGTTTGTGGTGTTTACCAAAAAGTTACATTTTCAGAGAAATGTTCAGAAGATCCTTTTCAGCCAATTCTGTGTCACAGCTTTACTTTTGCCACACCATTACTGCTACTAACCTTTCAGTAATAAACACTGAGATCTCATCAGTGTGTTGTGAAGGATTCCTTACGATACGTCTGGAAGTTTTATTTGTAAAATTTTGAATTGCATCAGGTTACACATTTCAATCTCCATCCTTAAGATACCTGGATGCCAAACACAGGATATTTGCTTAGAATGACCTCCTTTTCCAGTTTTAGTTTAATCTACAAATAACATGTCAAAAAATAGCCATTCTTACTTGTACTGGGGCAGAAATCTGCAGAAGGCCAGATTGCTTCATCAGGTCTGACGATATCAATAATTTCAGCATGAGAATATCATCCACCATAGTCTATAAAGAAGCAGGACATTTGTGCAGGTGCCTGTACACACAAGCACACACAAGTGCATAGGCGTGCACACGCATGCGCACTGTAAGGAGCAGGAAATACGGCTAGAATTTTAGAAAAATCTTCTGCATTTTGCCTTAAAAATCCCTAGGTGTGGATAGCCAAGAGACAGCTTGTCCTGGGCACCCACAACATTTCTTTTCTCAGCATGGAATCCCCATGGTAGCCAGAAAGACCTGAGGAGTTCGGGGTGCAAAGGAAGGGCCAGGACAATGCCTGACCTCCCATCACAGGCCATCCCTGACACCAGCACTCCTCTAGAAACAGGACAAGCCACACTGAGACACACTGTCCTGAGAGCCACTTGCCCTCCGTCCTTCTCTGCCAAGTCAAAGAGGGAGGAAATCTCAGTGAGATTTCCTTTCAGCTCATGGACATAGAGCTGTAGAGAACGCACACAGTCATCTCGTAAATAACTACCTATTGCAAGTAACACATCATTTGGAAATTGAAAAGGCTGGGTGTCTAAAAAGTGATGCATGTTTGACTCCTGACGAAAGCACAAGAGGAACATTTTGGGGTGAAGGGTGAAAATCTGCCAAGCCACACTAAGTGAAATCTCGGAAAGATTAGCTTGTTGGACTAAGTGTTGGTGTAGCCCAGCTTCCCTATTTATCCAAAGTCATAAAGTAGGATTCCAGTAGACCACCTACCCTGTCACTCTCCTGGATAAGGGCTTGATTTCTTGTCTAGGAGCCAGAAAATCATTCACTTCAGTGAGAACCTGTTCAAGGAGTACTGCTGCTTACACAGGGCTCTGTTTTCATACAGACAAATAGATGACTAAATCATCAGTTTTGATTGCCATTAGCAATGCAAATAACAGTGTATGTCTGAGTCACCACTAATCCTACACTGTTTCAGCAGAACAGCGGTAACGTCTGTTGTAAGTGCTTTGTAAATCATCTTAGCTCCCTTTGAGTCCTTGGTTGTACTGATTAACTCCAGGGATGGGGTATCCACCACCTCTCTGGGCTACCTGTTCCAGTGTTTCGCCATTCACATTGCCAAAAATTTCTTCTTTGTATCTAATCTAAATCTACTCTCCTTTAGTTTGAAACCAGTACCCCATGCTCCATTGCAACAGTCTGCTGAAAAGCTTGTCCTGACCTTTCTTACAGGGATGTTCAAGGGGAGCACAGAAGAGACTCTGAAGTGCTGTGTTCAGGCTCTGGGTGCTGTGATCCCCTAAGCTGGACAGCACTCATGTCCACGCTTGGTTGATGTAATTGTTGTGAGCAAGGCAAGTGCTTTTAGCGTGAGGTCTGCGGCTGTCAGCAGGTTGCAGATAGACAAGTAAGTGCGCCACAGCTGTGGTCAGAGATTTCTGCTGCTCTTAGAGGTCAAATCTACCCTTTGTAAAGTGCTGCAGGGAAAGGAGTTGCCTCAAAAAGGGTCAGGTTTCTAAAGAAGTGAGAAACTGAGCACTGAGTCATTGCCCATTGCAAAGCCAAGTAACATCACGCTAAATTTTTATGAGGAGAAACACTTTAAATAATAGAATCATTTAGGATTGAAAAGACCCTTAAAATCCAACACACACTGCCATCTTTTTTACTTCTAAAAGATGAAGCTGACACAAACACATTTATTTCATTGAATTAGCATAAATTGTGAGCTTATCTAATTTTGCTAGCCAGGAGTTTCACAAGAATATTACCCAGTGAGATTTCCAAAACACTGCTCTTAAGTTTGAAATTTTGTGAGAATAGCCTTTTTCCCTGGCATTTTGGTGCTCTTTGTTCGAGTGAAAAGTAGAAACACAGAGGGCTCAAAATGAGAGGGAGGATTCCAGCAAAATGGGAATCAAATGGGAACTTTCTAAAAGGCATGGTTTGGTGTGAGTTTGCTGATGAAATGGGCAGAACTAGCTTGTTTTTCTCAGAACCCTGTCTGAACTGGGTCTCTGTCTGTCCTAGTCCATATCCCATCAGTGAGGATGGTGTGCAGGGTTCAGTCCTGCTTCTTTACAGAGGTCCTGTAGAGGGAATCCCATTCTGCATGGGGACGGCAGCTGTTAACAGCTCTGTGAGATCTGAGCTTCAGAGAGTTAACTCACAGCTCACCTCTGCATTTGACCCTGTGAACTAACACAGCAGCTTCCTTCAAACCCTTCCAGTATCTCCTTGATGAAAATGTTTGGAAACAAGATATCAGAACAAAAGTGTGGTTAAAGGCTACGTGGTTTGCAGAGAGTTTTGTCTACCCCTGAAAAACAAGAAACTCTAAGTAAATATTTATGGTCTGCTCATTAGAAGTTTAGACACAAACCTACTAGAGCTATTTAAAGTTTGCTGGTTAGGAGTTTAGATGCACACTAATATCAGCACTCAAGAATTAGTCACTCTTCCTATTCCCATTATGCAACGAATTCAAGAGAAGAGTTTTCTTCTCTGACGTTTGCTGTGGGGAAGGAGTGTTTAACCAGGGGGTAGCTTGGCCAGAGGTGCAGAGTTCCCACCAAGGAGGTGCCACCTCACCAGCGTCCAAGGCAGTGTTATCTGAACAATCTGAATCCTTCAAAGAGCGTGGCTGTGGCAGAACATCCACACACCCCAGTAAGCTGCCCTGGTCCACTTTTTATGGGGTTACTTCTCAAAGGTGGCTGAATTGAGAGTGGTTTGACAGCAAGAAACCAGTCAGAGTTTGGGCACCTACTTTCTTCAAGGCTCTGTTTTCCTTGTCATCTGTGTATGCACCAAATGCTGTCAGCTGCCTGCTCTCCAGGCTGCTCAATATCTTCAGAGAAACCAAGCAAGCAAACCAGAAGCCACAGGCAGGCTCTGTCTGCCTCTGCACCAGAAAGATGTACCACGTATCACAGCTTGTACTTCACTCCTGCATGTGCACTCACTGCTGATTCTGCGTGTGTTCACTGGGCACTTGTTGGGAAAAAACCTCTGGGAAACACAGCTTTATATCATTGAAAAGGGTCTGAAATACAGCTATGAAAACAGTTGCCTTTTTTATTTTCCTTGCAGCATTGTTTATATTCATTTTTAACATGGCAAAAAGCTTCTACGGGAATCACTCCATTACAGGAAAAGGACAAAGAAGAGTGGGATTGAAATGCAGCCCAAGCAGGTGCATGTTGCCCTCCCAAATGCTGTTTCCCTTCTTTTCCATTCCCTTCTCCTTTGACATAGCTGGAAGGTTGTTTTCTTAGCACAGCGGGAAAGTGAGTTGATGATGGTCTCAAGCAGGATACTTTTGGGCAGCCGTGAGTTAAGAATTAGTTAATATTAGTTAAAGTAAACAGTGCTATTAGTTTTACCTTTCCAAAATGTGATAATAAAACAATAATGTAAGTCACCGATTCCTGGCCTTTCTCCAGTATTCTGAAGTTTTGTTATGATTTACTGGATACAGCAATGTCAGGCAAATCTATTATCTTTCAGATGGCTGTTTATCTCAAGCCTGGTCTCCAGACCTGGCGTTTTTTTCAAGGCGTGCAGCTTTATCTTGAATTCACAGAGATTGACCTGTCTGACTCCTGCTAGAATATGCTATGGTTACTTTCCAAACTATACACAAATATATACATGAAAAAGCAAAAAAGAAGCATATGGTGATGCCAGAATTGTAGTTACATTTTGTGTTGAGGCAAGTTTTGAGTTTATTTTACTTTTAATCTCTCTGGTGGAATGAAACCAGTGGTATACAATAGCATGCCTACATCAAAACATTGGCAGATATATTGAGTGATGACATTTTGGTCTCTGATTTCACTGACATAAACTCCAGAGCGGATCTCCTTCTCCTCTTGATACTCTTTACAAGTTCCACTTTTACTTTTTGTTTTGTTGAATTGTTTTTTTGTTTCATTTTGCTTTGTTTTAATCTGGAATTTCAACCTATTGCATGCTGTGAAATGAGGCATCAGTAAGATTAGCTTCAGGCCCCAATATATTAAAGGTGGGGTAATTGCAGTGTGCAATTACTTTACATAAGGTGGGGAATTACAATGTGTGGATCCAGGCCTCATTTAGATTGGTGTTCAGATGTCTAACTGGAAAGGACTCACTGCTAAGTCATTGCTAAATGTTTATTAAGCGTTTCCATAGTTAAATAAAAAAGCTGGTATTAAGTAGGAAAGCTCTTAAAAGACTGGGTTCATGCTATTCTCAGCATATGGCAATGATGTTTTGTTACTTATTAAGTATTGATTTACTTTACCAAAGGGTTGCCACTGCTTCCTGCAGCACCTTTGCTGCTTTCAGAACCAAAACAAGAACAAGAGAGGTCAATAACACCATGAGAGGTCAATAACCCACCTGCTTCTTTATAATACCTCTAAGATCATCTCATTCTAAATCCCCTGCCACGGGCAGGGAATGCTTCCCCTAAGCCTGAATATATTCTGCTAAAACCAGCAGTAGATTCAAGATTAAGTATTATAGTGGTTCTGGGAAGAAATCATAAAGAGATTGTGTTAACATTTCCTCTGATGCAGCCTTCCCTCAGCTCCTCAGTCCTGGTGCTAGGACTCGTGTCACGTGTGTGTTGGGTGGTTTCTGGAGAACAACAAGACAACAGCAAGTATTTCCCCTAGAAAGAGAAAGGAGCCATATATGGTGTCTTGACAGAACTTGCTCTAAAGGACTGCTAGTGGACTCTAAATTTGCAGGAAGATGCAAACACTTGCCAGGCAATTAGATTGGAGTTAAAAGTTTCCCTCTGTTGTCATTACAAAGATAATTCTCTCTAGTTTTCAATGAAGCCTCTGTTAACCTAGCAGCCTCCTGGCTTGCCTGTTGGACGCAAATGGCTGCCCCTGAACTCCTGTCTGATACCCAAGGCTGGGGATCGTGCTGCCATGTGCCTTTGCAACACAGCTGACCCAGAGCTGCGATCCTGTCTAGCTGTGAATGCTGCACACCTGATCACAAGTTTTGGGAGGCATTCCTGCTTCTGTTCCTTGAAGGGCATTAAAATCTGTTTACTCACAAAAAATACCCCTGGCTGAACTGCATTTGTTGCATCCTTGTCTATTTTTAATTTTTTTAAATTGTGATTCTCTAAACCAGTCAACATCATCTGGCAACAGCTGCAAACACCAACATTTTTTAATTATATGCACACATAGTAGTGAACAAAGATTTGTCAGTGATCCTCCCGTTGGCACATCTCTGCTCAAAAGAAACGTCTGTCTTTTAACCATACCCCTCTAAGCCTTTCTTTTATGAGGCATCCTGTTATGCAAGACCTTGGCTGCCATCCAAACCATATTGGGCCCCTTTTAAGCATCCCTTTTACAACCTATCCTTTACAGTAACACACCAGTCCCTTGTTTCCCAACAACAACTTTCTGTACAGAAAGCTTTCAGCCCCAAAGAAGCCTTTAGACCCAGCAGTTGTGTGATTTTCACCATAAATAACACCTCTTATTAATCAGCAGCATTAATCTATAAAGGCATTATTCCAAAAACTAGCAGCTTTTCAGAATTTGCTGAGAATGTTACAAGAACAGTAACACATAGAAAATCCCTTGCATTTAATTAGTGTTGCATTTCTTTGGGGTTGCAATGCTCAGTGCTGTTAAGATACTGTCTCTCAGTCGTCACTGATTGACCAAGAGGACGCGCTGTATATACAACCAATCTCCTGGTCCCTGGAGGAATTCTCCTGAACTAATCACTGAGCCTGTTATGGGCTTATCTCACAATGACTTAAGAACTGAGGATGAGGAGATCTCGATATCCTGTTACACACCCTCCTTGCGTTACCATCTGGTTAACAAGCCACTGCCAGGGAAATAATTCATCTATCCATAGGTTTCCATAAAGAAGGCAAAGAGAATGAATTTCTGAATGAAATTCAAAATCAGGTTGTTACCTAGGATATGGAAGAAATAAAAAAGAAGGCACCATCAAGACTCAAATCTCTTGCAGTAGATTGAAATGTAAAATTTAGCAGCCCAGTTAAGACACATTTTTGTCCTGTAGACAGAATACCACCGGTTCATTACAGAGCTGTCCACCTCTAAATAGTGTGAATGAGTTTTAAACTCTTAGTATTTTTGTTTTAATTTAATTTTTTCAAGTATTATGCAGTAATAGGTACATATAGATGCTTTCCTAGGGAAATTACAGCTGCTGTCTTGCAAATTATGACTCCAACAGGCTTGGAGGAAAGGGTATTTTGACAGGAGTGTAAAATACCACTGGATTTTTTCATTATCATTAAACACAAAGCTCAGAAGAGCATATTTTATGCCTGGATTGGCAAATTTTCAGGCCAATTTGAAAGCTGAATTACAGCACCTAAATGAGAAATTGCTTATTGAACCATACTAGCCACAGTCCCTAGTGAAAATTTGAAGGTGTCTGTTTTTAGAGACTGGGAAATAAACCATAATGGATTACTAACAGCAAATATGTTACAGCAACAAGCACAATCGTAATCTGCTACCATGTTCTCAATCCTGTGACACAAAAACCCCAAAATCCTTCACTCTGACTTTTTTTAGAATTATGCTGATGTAATTAAGAGATGACAGGATTTATGGGAAAGAAGAATCAGAATTAAACCTGACTTTCCTGCCGCATACATGGACACCTATAGAAGTAGGCTATGAATCACATTGATGCATAAGTTACTTTCACAGAATCACAGAATCACAGAATGGGTCGGGCTGGAAGGGACCACCGTGGGTCATCTGGTCCAACCTCCCTGCTCACGCAGGGTCATCCTAGAGCCCCTGGCACAGGATTGTGTCCAGATGTTCTTGAACATCTCCAGTAAGGGAGACAGCACACCCTCCCTGGACAATCTGTTCCAGTCCTCAGTCACCTGCACAGTGAAGAAGTTCCTCCTCATATTCAGGTGGAATTTCCTGTGTATCAGTTTCTGCCCCCAGTTGCCTCTTGGCCTATTGCTCAGCACCACCGAGAAGAGCCTGGCTCCATCCTCTTGGCACCCTCCCTTGAGATATTTATCCACATGGATGAGGTCCCCTCTCAGTCACCTCTTCTCGAGTCTGAACGGGGCCAAGTGCCTCAGCTTTTCCTCTGCAGAAGCCCAGAAGATCAGGGGCTGATGTGTATTTTGTGTGTATGTATCAAACACTGATAGTCAGATTGCTGTGGAGCCAGCCAAGGACTGTTGGTAATAGCAGCCAAGAATTGTTGGTAATAAGCAAGGACTTGTTGGTGTGAGAAAGAATATTTCTACTTACTCTGACAACCTCTCTATATTCATTCCAAGGGGTCTGACTCTGCTTCCATCTCCTGTGTATTTCCTGCTTATGCTTGAGTAATGGCTTTGCTGTGTCTTCAGTATTCTCCAGAGCAGAATATCTCTTACATTTGCTTTTCCTCACTGAACTTAGAGCCTGGTCTCTCCACACACTGGGCCAAGGGCAGCTGGTGAAGAAGGATCTCCACTATGTTTAAAATGCACACCTTGCTAGTAAATCCAGCTGAGATCATTGATCTTGCTTTTGGGATAAGTTCAGAAGTGTGAGACCCACAGATCAGTGTAATGAGAAAAACTAGGCACTGCTTCTAATGCATTGCAGAACTTCAGAACCTATGGCAGTCCTCCCTCCACTCTTTCCAGCATCACCAACAGTGTGAAGTTTCATTAATTTGTGAGGCTAGCCTGGTCAGGCTAATGTACTTGGATAGAATTTAAGTTAGATTATTAAATATATTTTTGGAAGAGAGTGGGAATAGGAACAGGGGAAAGGCATTTTCCCCATTAGTTCTTCACCTGAAGCTATCATTGTGCAAACATGATTGGAAAGAAAACATGAATAAACAAATACATGACTTCAGCAGGGCCTTAATTCATTTGCTGTCAGGTATTAATTTAAGCCGCAACTAAAACAATGGGCTGTTGGGCGCCATTGGTGCAGCTGAAAGCCTGGTGCACATGACTTTTCCACTGGAATGCTTTCAAGGTCTTTTTCCTCTTCCTATCCTAGCTGTGAAACCTTTATGCAAACGGTCTTAGTCACAATTAGATTACATCAAAGAATGTTTGTCTTGGTTTCAAGCCTGCTTGGGCTAAAACCAAGATAAATTGCAAATTGGCTAAAACCACCAACAAACACCCACTTTTTCTGGTCATTACAGATGAGGAATGTACAGTGCCTTTAGGTCTTATATTTCCACCGCCCTATCCTGTCCTTAGTCAGCAATTTGTTAGGTAATTGCAAAACAAAGTTCAATAGACTGTCTCAGAGTGGGTGGGGATTTTTTCTTTCCCCTTTTGGCTTTTGTGCGTCACAAAGGAATGAACTCACAACCTGACCTGTGTAAAAGTAGGCACATGTGAAGCACAAAGAGAGGAGGCAATTCTCAGTTTATAATCCTCAGAGACAAGTAAAACTTAACATGACAAATGACAAGGGAAGGCAAGATTTTTCTGTCTCCTCCTCTCCCTCCACAGTGACAAACAAGGAAAATAAAGAGGTACGAATCGAGCTTGTCCACCTCTGTTGCTAATCTAAGCCACCGCCCTCAAAATTGTTATGGGCTAAAAAATGTAGACGAGGATCATTTTGGCAGCCACTTAAACAGAGATGCCTCTGGATGGACACATCAGGACATGGCACAGCACAGCTGTGGGAGAAGAGTTAAATACCCTGCAAACAGCCAAGGAGGGACTTGAAGAACAGCTTTACATTAACTCAAGTGTTTCCCTCAGGTCTTGCCATGAGATGTGTAGTGAAAGCAGGAGCCATGCCTGACTCTGCCCTCCGTAGTCATGGGAGGCATGGAAATGCCTTGTTTACACCAACAGTGACTTTTCATTTCATGGACATGAAAAGTCACTGCTGGAGTGAATGAAGATTTTGTCTCTGGTAGCTGAGGGGGCTGAGAGATCTCACCGCCTCAGGGCTGTGCTGCTCAGTATCATGCCATTTCTGCTACTTAAATTTTAAATCGTTGTATCTCAGTAGACACCCATGGATTTATTCTGGACTTATACCATTATCTTTTAATAGAGGTGAACAGAAAAAAAAATAAAAACAGTTTAAGTACAAAAATACTCCTGTCTCGATATTCACCATGAGAAATATTTAGTCTTTGACATTTGCATTGGCCAGTCAGCCCAAAATATATTTTCTCAGAAAACAATTCCATGAAGGTACATTTTCAGGGACATTTTTTTCAGATTCTTTCCCTTAAGTATTCCTGCCAAGGCTGAAGGTGGCTGCCATGGCTGCTAACATCGTGCTGAAATCTCTGTTATTTAATCACAGGATGGCGTATAGGCTATGCAGAAAATTTTAACAGCTGGAAGTTCAGGATATCAGACAGCAGTTCCAGCTGTGTGCTACCACATGCAGATGATTAACGTACTCCTCTGGGATGCGGAGCAGCCATAATTATCACTTAGTCCAAACTGCATGAGAAAAGTGTTGTTGATGGTCAGCTTCCCAGGTACCTGCAATTGTCTGCTTCCTCACCTTCCCTTTCCAAGCATTCTTCACCTCAGTTCCACGTCCTTCACTGCAGAAGTCCCTCTGGGTTTTGATTTTTCACACACCATCCATCTCCTGTGTATATCAAGACTATTTTAAGAATAACAAGACTATTTTAAGAATAACACAATCCTTTACAGTCAGAGCAGAGATATGAAGACTGGTCCCTGAGCTGAGATGGAAATTACAGTTTTAAACATGAAGTAAAGAGACACAGCTTTTAGCAGATAAATGTGTTACTACACTTTCATTGTGCATGAATGGTAACTGATACTCTAAAGGTCACTTTGGACATTTCATGTTTCATTTTTTCTAAGAAGTTGTGGTTTACAAGGTGAAGTGATGCTGAGTTCAGAGAGATAGAATATGGCTCACACTACTCCCAGGATTACTTTGCTGATACTGGCACACAGCA
Organism: Melanocharis versteri; assembly: GCA_013397845.1. NCBI lineage: Eukaryota > Metazoa > Chordata > Aves > Passeriformes > Melanocharitidae > Melanocharis > Melanocharis versteri. The sequence goes on along the minus strand of VZTG01008989.1, from coordinate 970,416 downwards.
TGGTCTGGTCTGGAACAGTGACAAGAACTTCAAGTTGATGTTCTCATCTTCATAGTCGCTGAAGCTGTCACCAGAGACCAATCAAAAATGCAGTATGTCAAAAAAATCCCCAAAACCACTTTGTGAACAAGCCCATGAAATTTAACTCAATCAGACTGACTAGACATATGAGTAATTTACAGTGAACTAATCTGTATTGTCTCATTCAGATCTACTGCTCAATTTGCAGCACAATATGCCCTTGGTGTCTTGGCCACCTCCAGCTGTGCAAGGGACACAGTGGCAAAAAAGCCCGACAGAGGAGGACAGCTAGTGCCCAAATCTCAACCAGAAAAGAATCATTGGGTGGGCTTGGTGCTGCAGTGAGGCTGGGAGGCTGTCCCCCAGGTATGAAAACACAGATGTGGTCTAGGATATAGTGTATACACTACCTGATGTGATATGGAAGTTAAGTGCAAGCTGACAGGTAACAAATCTCACTGCATTATTTTTTTGACAGAAGAAAAGATTTTCAAGTTAATTCAGGTGACTTCAACAGATTTGGAATGCCCTCATGATTTACTAACCATGTAGGCATTTTCTCCAAGGCTTTTAAGTACTAGAAAAATGAAATTATCACTCTAAAAAATACAATTAACATTTAAGAAAGCAGTTTTTGCTATTATGAAATGTTCTGTTTCTGAGGAGATTGGCAAATGCTTCTTCTCTGATGTTTTGATAATGAAGTAGAAATTTATATTTTCAAAAAGTATGGGTGGTTTGGGGTGAACTGTATCTGTGTATTAAATTAGTGTCTGATTTCAGGCCTGATTTGCAGAAGTGCTGAGAAACGAATCTTTGGAAAACAAGCCGTCTAATGCTGCTGAAAATCTCAGTGAGAGTTCAGATCCAAACATAGTTACAAATTTCAGGAGTGATTAAGTCAGTGTGGTCTGGTCTTTATCCCTTACAATTATTGTGATGACTTATGAGGTTGGGATCTGTTTCCAGATTTCCCGAAAGCATGTGACAGTTCTGATCTGGCATACTCTAGGGTCAAGTGCCCATTTAAATTACTTACTTGACTGAAAAGCATGGATTAAAATATCATACTAGCTTTTAAAGCAAAAGGCATTGGCAAGCTACTGCAGCCTACATACACAAGCAATTGCCAACCAGCAAAATATTTTCAGACTCACTGACAAGGCAGCCTGAGGGTTTCTTATGATAATTTAGTAAGAAGTTTTAGAGAGCTCTCCAGGGCGAAAAGTTTTCCCGTTAATGCATTGGACACACAGCTTCTGTTTTACAAGTGTTTCCTGATGCCAATGTGCCATTAAGTGATTTTATGGCCATAACGAAGACCTTGTGGACAAGGGTTTTGTAATTCTCTGCATTGCACTGCCCATACTTACCTTCCACATGCCACATAGCAGGGTCTGCCTTCCTGTCCCATGTCTGCAGCGCACAGCACAGCCTTGTTCTGTGATCATACACTTATTTAGGGTGAAAGACAAACAAATACATGTCTGGTTAACTAATGTTACCTGATGCTAATAAACGGAGCCATTGATTTTGTCTGACGGAGCAGCTGGGGTCAGGTGACATATAGCATTCCCCATTCTNACTAATGTTACCTGATGCTAATAAGCAGCTGGGGTCAGGTGACATACCGCATTCCCTATTCAGGAGCGGTTCAGCCCGCCTGGTTTTAGGCTGGTTGGTCAGAGACAGGTTGGTGGTGGTTGAGTCCCCTAGAAGAACATCTGGTCAAGAGGTTTCTGGGTGTTACTCTTGCCTGGAAATGCCTTGATGGGCTTGAAACAAACTCTCCTTGTCCTCTCTAGAGGGAGTAATCCAAAGCTCAATGCAATGGCAAGATTTCTTCTGAGCTTGACATCCGACAAGTCTAAGATTACATATATAACCCACGAGTTCTTTGGAGTATTCTTGTCATGAGATTCCTAACTCTAGGATGTCCCTGACTGCAGAAACAGAACCAATCTCAGTAAGAGGTGAATATACTCAGTAAAACAAAGAAAACAAAACATATCTAGTGAATATAGGACACATAATATCAGAGACAAAATCATAAGCCAGAAAACTATTCTGTTCAAACAGTTGAACCAGAAAATTTCTGAAATACTATACTTTTAGTGTACCTGATTTCTCTGTCCCCATGACAGAGACCCACGAACCACGTAGATCTTCCAAGGAAGAAATGTTGTCATGGATTAAGTTTTGGGGGAAGGATTTTAAGTGGACTTGAAAATTAAGTTCAGAGTACCAAACTATACTCAAATTTAAGTATGGAGCACAGTCAGTGAGCTACGGGGACATCCAGAACAACGAGCAGTGATTTGGTGCTTGGTTTGAGGACATCGTAGGAGAACTCAGCATTATTTTCTTTTGTAAAGAAACATTAATCTTTCTTGCATTGAGCCAATAACATTTGTTGTCAGAGGTAGAACAAACTATACCTGGGAGCATTTGCAGGGCTCCCAGATCCTCTGTATCCTGAATGTGTGACCTGCATGCTGTTGCATGTTGCACTCCAGGAAAGATAAGAGAATGATCAAAACACTTTCCCTCCCGCCCCTGTGTTACATCCAGCATCCAGAGATGTAACAGCAGCAAAAGAGGCAGCTGCTGCTAATACTACACTGAGTGGTCCGATCAGAAAGGGAGAGGTGATGGGAATATGCCGGTCAGTGGTGACTGTAAGGAGGCATCCAAGACTGAATTCCTGGCAGACTTAGGGTGTTTCTATAATTGTCTTGCAGGTTGCCAGGGTTTGTTTCCCTTTTAAATTTTTTTTCAAGGCACATTCCTCAGAGTGATTTTTTCGTTCTTCTCCCGCAGTTCTCTGCACACTCATGCATCACTGCACAATTTTTCTGCCTTGCTTGGTGGTGTGATGGGGAGGGGAGGTATAGGGGGCAGAGAAGTCGCCGCTCGTGACCCGACAGTGTGACAGCCATTGTGGCTGGTGGGGAGCAGAGGGAAGGTTCTCAACAGAGCCATTGCCGAAGTTGGTTTTAATCAATTTAATTGTTAACGTTCTGGGGAGGGAGGGAGGAAGCAGACCACAGACTAACAACAGTGGGGTTAATGGAAAGAGAAGTGATAAAATATAACCTTACAGCCTGCTGTGCAGCAAGTCTCTGAGAGATTAGAAAGTTATCAAGCGAGAGAACAATTAAACTGATTTGTAATTAACTCTGCAGAGAGTAAAACCAGCAGAGTTAATGGAAGGCAAAATACCACTTGCTGGGTTTGTCCCTAAAAACTGTTCCAGTCCCCAACTCTTTTTCTCTGTCCCCCTCAGCAATGTCAGAGCTGGAAGGGAGGCTTGGGGTGACCTTGCCCTGGGTGGGTGCATGTTGGTGCTGTTGGGCTTGCTGCAAGCTCATGGCAGTGTTTGCCCTGTCACTGCTGCCCAGCTTATTTTAACCCAGCTCCCATCCATGCCCAAAATCCCCTAACTCAAGGCTACCAGTGCATTAAACTAAGACAGTCTTCCTGTCTTTGGTTATAGACTAAAACATCACTCACAGCCTGTTTACTTTGTAGTGTGGCTATAACCTAAACCCCTAAATGCTGCCAGCATGTTCCTGCCTTGCCATAATTAGCGGGGTGAAATCACTGCAACCACATGGTGGTTCTGCGGTGTGACTCCCCTCCCCGGGGCACCACGTGTGTGGTGCTAACCACGGCCGTCTGCAGGGAGGATGTGCCATTCCTTCAAGTTTCCCGCTTATCTCTGTGCTCGTGGCTCACACGGCTACTTGGGCCGCAGAGGTGCAGGAAAGCACCCAGGTGGGGGCACAAGCGGGACAGATGGAGTGTCCTCCAGTGATTCAGGTGGATGAGAGACAATGCCACCTAACTGAGAGCTTTGCTCAGCAGCCCTCTGTTTCTGCAGGGTGCATGCCTGTGCTTTGCTGTGTTTCGGGGCACGGTGTGTTTTTCAGTTGCAGTTTATTGCTCTAAAGATGCAAGTAGCCTAAGAAACTACAGGGTGAAGCTTCTTTTTCCTTTCTACAATAATAATGTGGCATGGAAGGAAGCAGGGGAAGAAACACAGGAGAAGAGACGAAGCAAGGAGACAGTTAAAATAAATAGAGAGGGGAAGGGGGAAGTTAATGAACTTGCTCCGTCTAATAAACAGTTTCCTTCTCTCTCCCCATGAATGCTTTTGTTTCGCCAGTCTGTGCCAGTTTCCCAGTGCTCCCTGCCCCCACCACCGGAGAGTGAGTCCATCCACCACACAGCACTTGAGCTTTCTCCCTGCCTCAGCAATGCCGCAGGCAGAGTAGCTACCTTGAAGGAGGGAGTCGGGAAGCTGATCTTCATGGCCCAGACAAACCCCAATTTCTTTTCTCAGTGTGCCAACAGGGACGGCAATTAATGCCGGGGGGGGTGGTGGCTTTAATGATGCGGACACCTGTTCCCTGAGAAATGGCCTCAGCTCTCTTTGGCACGAGTCACTGCTGAGGCTCCTCGGCCACAAATTGCTTTTCCATAAAGGCAAAGCAGCTTTGTTTATAAACTGCTGTAGATAGGCTGGAGTTTTCATGATGAGAGCACAGAAGCAACAGTCATTACAGCCGTATAAATGAGTTTATTTATTCAGCAAGAGCACATCTGCCAGGCTGTCGTGAGGTAATCTGCTGCCGCTACAGCCCACAATTAATGGCTGCTGGGGGCAAATGAGATGGGAGAGCAACTTGCGTGCGGGGAAGGCAGAGCTCCACCAGTTTCACAGGGGACCCCGTGCCGCCTGTCCCAGCACTGGCACCTCATAGTGGTGAGGGTCATCCCGGGGAACACCTGAGGAGCCGGGGTGGCAGACCTGGCCCCGACCTTGACTCAGGTGTGCACAGCAGGAGCTTGCTCGAAAGAGGAAGGTGCTGGGAGTCCAGCCATAGCAGCTCCACCTCAAAATGAGCAGTCCAGAGGGTGGGGCTGTCCCCTCTTATTCCCCTGGATGCTAAAACAAGAAGTAAGAAAAAATCTGGGCTGGAAACAGAGGGTGAATTCAAGACTAAGATTTCAGATCCAGACTGTAAAAATGGTATCCTTCAGGTGCTGTTAGGATTCAGAGCTTTGACTTGATTCACCAAAAATTTTGGAACAGTTTCTTGACTCTGTATCACTTTCTTGGCTCTGATTTTGGAGTGGGGGTGAGTGCAAAAGAGGTGTTAATCCAAGGTTTTGGTTTGGCCTCTTGCTCAGCTGGAAATGAATACACTGCCTGTGGCACAGCTCCTGCGGGCAAGTTGCAAGAGATTAGTCGGCTGTCATCTATTTGACCCAATGAGGCCTGAAGAATTTGCTTGCAATGCCACTAAACTGGTCAAATGCTGAAACATGAAGGACAGATGGAAATAACTGTAAAATGCTGTAACCTGGCATGTCACCAACACTTCACAGCTTTCGTACCGACTGCCAGCAGTGGCAGAAAAAGGCATCAACGGGAAAAGTGAAAACCTAGAAGACCTCCATTACAGCAGGCAATGCTGAGAAAGGTTGTGAGCTATTCTGCACAGCCGGGTCTGTAATCTTCTGAATGGCTGGAGAAACATGGCAAAATAAGAGGGCGTCACATGCAAAGAGCAGACGGATTCCCCCATCCTTTCCCTTCCACCTCCAGGGGAAGGTAGAAGTGACTGGCAGTCCCAGCTGACACTGCTGCTGCTTGTCTGGTCCCATCCAATGGTCCTGACAGATGTTTTAATCTACTGTTTGAAGAATTACTTCTGCACAGCTCTGCTGTTCAAACATCTGTTTCTGTTTAGATAGACAGAGGCATTTCAAACTGCACTGGCCATGCCACACACTGGGAATTGTTTAAAAGGCAACCCAAGTTGCTTACATTACTCAGTTACAGCATGAGGAGGATTTACTGCAGCAAACCTTGACATATTTTTAAGCCCTGTAAAATAGATCATTCACGAAAAGGGAACCGTTTTGCTTCCTAAATACATCCTTTATAAAAGGGGGTATTTACAGTTATAAATCCATAAAGGCATTGCTGAAAAGCCAGGGCTTTTCTATTTGCATCCCTGTTCCCACATCAGGGGGAGAAATGCTTGTTTAATCATGATTTCACTGTCCTTGGCTTTCCTAGCTTTTGTAGTTGAGTGTGTGTGTGTTTTTGCTGTACCACTTGCCCTACTGCTGTCAACACCCACTGATTATTCCTGCTCCAAACAGCCCATGACACGTTGCATGTCAGAGGATTTCTATGCTGAACTTCCCAGTTTCTCAGTGGAAAGAAACAAGAAGCAGCTACATTTCAGACAATGGTGAGAGCTCAGTATCACTAGGCCAGTTACATTTAAATTACATTTTGCATTCTTAGGTTCTTTGTACCTACCATTTTCTTTAATTACCCTTGAAATTAAAGAAGATGTTATCTCTCTTCTTTTCCTCTGACTTGCCTAGTTGTTCAAGCCTCGAAATACAAAGCAGATGGCAAGACTTTCAGCTGGTCAAAAATCATGGTATATCACATGTAAGGAATATCCTGATTGCTGGCCATCAAGTAAGAGCTGCCATCATCCAGTCCTTTGCCTGCATTCTTGTAACAGGTGGAGCACTTCGTTAATGCATTTGGCTGATTTTCAATGGTGAAATATTCCCCCAGGGTTCTGGTTTTAAAAATAGCAGAAATTGGAGCTCTGTCTACAAAGGGATAGAAGGAGCACACTGAGAGATTTTGCCTCTTTTGTCCTACTGGGAATTGCTGGGCTAAAACCACATGCTGAAGGATCATGCTGCTTGTTTTCTTTAGCATCCTTCCCCCTTGTCTGTGACTTTTCAGATTTGTGAGCCAAGGAGCTGAGGAAGAAGTCTCCCTGGTTAGCTTTTCTTTTCCAGTTACAGGCTCCACTGACAAGCACCTCTCAAAATCAAACATACAACAATACTTTCGTCCTTATACACTGTTTCTATTCTCTGTGAACAAAAGAATAGGTTAAAAGGAAGTCCTTACATAAACATGAACACACTGGGTCGTGGCTGGCTGTGTTTCTGTGCACCAATGGTACCTCTATGCTACGCAATACTCAAGGGATTTCTGTTCCTTTATAGGTCTGATTATAAGACACAGCTTCATCAAAGCCCTTAACTACTTGTGCAACTCTAAGCCTGTAAATAATACCAAGCTGGATGAGCAGCTCACCTTCTTTAAATTCGACTTGTTCAAATATGTTCCTCATTTGGGTCCTGCAGTAATTAGCCTGGAAACAGAGAACAGCCAGTTGCATTGAGCTGAACTTTTCTTTCAAAGAAGTGCCAAAAACAATTGAAAGAGACTAATGATATTTCCTGAGATCCACCTGTTGCTCAGTTTCCCTTCAATTAAGCAACAAAGGGGAGGTGCTGGAACCACTTCTTGTTATAAACACAAATTAGTCTTCGGACAAATGAAGCTGGAAAGAGAAAGGCGAAGGCAAGGAGAAACAATGAGAGAAAAGCAGCCTGGGCTTTATCATGGGCTGGCCATGCGCAGGGGCGCTCAGGAAGAGGCACATTCCGATGCGACGCAAAGGCTGCAAGAACAATGCAGTCCTTCCTCAATAAGGCATTTGAACAGGCTAAATTATCCCTCTGGACATTATATGGAAGTGAAATACATCAAAATAAGAAAGGAGGAAGAAACACATTTTTGCCTTGATGGGGCACAGCCCACGATTTGCTGAGACATGACAATGGACTTCTAGTAAAAACACCAAAGAGCAGATGAAGGTTTTTTGGGCGGAGTGTAATTGCCCGCCTGTGCTCTGCCACTGTGTGAATGTGCCTTGAGGGCTCCAAGCTTTTGGACAGCTGTCTCTGCTCCTGCTGCACTCCTGACTGCCTCCACATCCCTGTCCTCCATCATGCAGCTCCTTGACAGTACTCCCTTCTCCATTCTAACACATTCATTGATACCTATGATCCCAACATTGATTTAAGGAGCTACAACCCCACTGCAGCACTATCACTTTAATGCCTGTAGGCACGAAGCAGAAGAGGACTAATTCATTGGTCTTCAGGAACTACCCAGCACCCGAGAGCACCTGAACAGTGTCCTGGCCTCCAAGACGCTCCTTCTATGGAGTCACTGCTCCATCAAGCAGTCGCTGTGTTTCTTTTCACCACACAGTATCTGAGGAACCAGGTATTTACTGATAGCAGCCAATGAGGGTCAACTGCCCCGTTCCAGCAAGAACTTGCCCCACCGTTGCCCTGCCGACTCCCTCTGTACTGCCTGTGACCAAGGGTAATGGAATGATCCCTAGCTATCTCTCTGGGGAGCCAGGATGAGTTTCCTCTGGTTCAGTGGCCCTTGCTTTGCTGTAAGACGTCCAGCTCTGGTCTTAGACTCTGTAGAGAAAGGCACCCCTTGTTGGCTTCCCTGTTGCCATATGGGATGTTCCAAGGCTCCTCCAAGAAAAGCCAGGAGTCAGGAGGGATTTTTCAGGTATCCAGGATATTGGGGAAGAAGAAAAGAAATCCTTAAACAGGCTGTCTTGTAGCTCCTCCATTGCTGAACAGCACCTGGGCTTTGCAGAAGGCTTGGCGCTGTAGTTTTGACACAATGCTATTTCCCTTAAGTTCCCTGATAACACTTTCACGTTGCTGCCGGAAGCTTCACTGAGGAGCATTGTGAATGTGTCCTGAACAGTGGAGATCTGTGTCTGCAGAGGGTGCAGGCTGCTCTGCAGTCCCCCCAGCGTGCCGCATGCAGCGTTCTCTCATCCCTAACCCTGCACATCCTTGTCTACTCTGGAAGGAAGCCTAGGTCTACGCTCCCCCTGCCTGACGTCTGAGGGACCACTCCTGTGCTGTGCTCTGAAAAGCACATTAGTCCCACTCTGTCAGCACAGCCTGGAAAAGCCACCCTAATGCTTCTCCAAAGGTGGAACTTAGGATGTATTTCTCACCTCATGGTCATATGTCTTCCAGACCCAGGTGACGTACAGACAACTGTAATGAGAGCTCACCAGAGACTCGTGGAAAGACCACTCACAACCTTTGTCTGGGAACCTTGGCAATGCTTGTTAGTGCTCTCCTCAAGAAGCTGAATGGTTTGTAAATTCAGATAACCCATGTAATGCCCGAAATATCCCTTCCTTCACTCCAGAGGTCTCATTGTCCCAACACTGGCAGCACCACAGCCAGGTACTTTCCCAACAGATCAGGTAAGAGCAAGTAAACATCTCTTGAGGAGGAGGCTATTCTGCTTTCAATTAAGATAATTCGTGATGAGATTACACTGGCGCCTATGCTTGTGAAGTATTCAGTCTTATTTAGCAGATGCCGTCCCTGGCGGTGTCCATTTAGGCAACTGTATCCTTGCTTTGACATGAAAATGGTTGCTGTCTAGGTGAACCTTCACTCAAAAGGGAAATGAAAAACCCAATCCTGTCTTGTAAAGAACTAAAGATCATGCAGGGCAGTCTAATTTGGATGTATTAATATGGGGCTCAGTTGGGTACTGAGGTGATGGGGATCTCATGATGAGGCATCACTGTGGTGACTGTGAGCTGGGATAAAGTCACATGGAACAACATCTGCTAATGACCCCAGCTCTGGCATCACCAGGGAGAAAATTTTCCATAGGTGTAGTGTTTGTGTGTTTACATCCATTTGCATCTTCAAACTCCACAAACACTGTTCATACCGCTCTCAGAGCCTGCTGGCATCGTGTTTTCACAAGTCTGCAAAGTATGGGCCAACTCCTACTCTGACCTTCCAGCAATTTGTGGAGTTCTTTCTTCAGAAGCAAAGCTTCATTTAAAACTGTGGTTTCTTGATTAAGTGCTCTTTGGGGCAATTCCCTATTTTACATGAAGGTGGAAGAACACAGAAATACAGAAAAAAGATAAAGTTTCAGACTGGATCACATTTATGACCATATGAAAAAATGCCTCCATTAAAGAGAGTGTAAATACTCTTGAAAAATGCCCATCTCTCCAACTCTTACTTTTGGGTTTTTTCTTGTGTACATGCACTAGTAACTTTTTGCTCAGGGAGAAAAAGCACCTGCAATAAACAGTTCACTCAGCCAACCATTCCATCAATGTTTTATATCATACTTAGCATGGGATTAGGTTTATCATGTAATTAGGTACTGCCAATAAAGTCACAGTGGATCATCTTCACTTTTTTTTTTTTTTAATGTTGTATTGAGCATGGCAGTGAACCCTGAGCACTGGTTTGGGTTTGTCTGAGGATCTGGTACCTGTAGCCCAGTATAAAACTTTTTATGTAGAATATAATCTATGTTTTCAGATAGATATCTTGCTGAGCTTTGCTTGGGAAGCAATGCACATCTTTTGCCTATATATATATATATATATATATACACATTTATTCAATGATGTTATGGAAGGTATTTATTCCTTGAGATTGATGGAGACTGAGGAGAGGAGCTATCTGCTATGTGAGACCTCAAGAGGTCTGTGAGATGCACAGTCCTTTGTGGGGCCACAGCAGGAAGTTCTTCGCTGTGCCTCACACAGTCTTAAAGCTCACTTGTACTTGCAAAAGCCAAAAAAGGTGTGTATGTCTGGGACTGGGGAAATGGGAACCTTCCAACCTTCCCATCTTACCTTGGCTCAGTTTGACATTATTTCTACCCAAGTAAAAGCAACAGCTGATTATATATAATAAAGATAAATGCTACATTACAGTACTGTGTTTATTAAATCACTGCATTTGTAGGGGAGTTCCTTGGCATTGTTTGTCCGTGATATAAATATTTTAAGTCTCTGTCGGTAAGTGAGGCTGGTGTGTGTATATTACATAGTGTACTCTCTTATCCGGTTAAAAAAAGCAACAGATGCAAATTGTCCAAACAAACATTTTGTTTCTCCCCACAGCTGGCCTGATTGTCATCATTCCTTCCAGCCTCAGGCTCCTTCTCTGCTCTCAGTCAAACACATTACATTTACAGGTGTGGACTACACTGGTGAGGGACAATCCAGGCCATGGATTGCCCCCTTTTCCCACTGCTCAGATAGTCTCCCACAAATTCAGACCAATGCTCCACCAGAAACTCAAGTCTATTTCCATCTGCAGTTCTCCACTACAGCCTATTTTTTCCAGTCCACAGTCGATAGAGAGAAGAGTTTATTTCCTCCCTCTTTGCAGCAACCGCTTATATAACTGCATTTATGTTATTGCATCTCCTCTTAGTCCGGTCTTTATTCTAAACAACCTCAGTTCTTTCAGCCTTCTTTCATAGGTTATGTTTTTAAGCTCTCCCATTGCTTTTTTTGGACTGATTCCAGTGGGTCCACATCCCTCTTGAACGGTGGTGCCCCAGTCTGGACACAGCACTCCAGCTGAGACCTTCGGCACAGAGGAGTTACTTGTCTTGCCTTATTATGATCAGCACTCCCATTATAACTTGTATTTCAGTTTGCAAAAACAGAGCAAAGTTATCCACTATCCAGGCGAAAGCAGTCTTTTTTTTTCTGTGTCAGAAATGACGATTTCCTCACAGAAAGCCAAAAGAAGATCACACCGGTTGCATCTGAACTAAATTGTAGTGCCCTGCTATGACTTACTTCACAGTTGTGAGCACTTTACAACTCTTAGCAAGCCACTTTCTGATGAAACCGGGATTTGAGTCTAGCGGTTGGGTCTTATCCTGCTCCACAGTGACCAGGGAGCGTTCATCAGTCCCTCCTCAGTTTAGATAGAGGCACCAATGATAGAGCTGGGATGTAAAATCAAGGCTACCAAAATGACTGGGAAGTTCAGCAGAGAGGAAGGGGATTGCCGTGGACAGTGAACAGTAGGGTCACAGCAGCTACCAGCAAAGGACACCCAATTTCTGAAATGGACCCAAAAGAAATGGACTTGAGGAAAGGTAAATTTCACTTGGCATCAAAACAAATGCCTATAGAATGGATTATTTCTGATCTTGCTGATCTTGCATTGCACAGATGCCATCACACAAAATAAAAATGGGAGAATTACAGAAACAACCCATCAGAGACTGACATGGAGTCCAGCAGCACTGATGGATCCTTGTGCTTCCACATCCCAGTTGTGTTCAATTCCACAGAACAGATTTCAGGTTAACGAAAGAGTTAAAAATTAGTAGTCCTGGATGAATTTAAGTGTCTGAATGAAATGCATGTAGGTATAGTGAAAGAAAGTGGGATGGAACCACATTTTTAATGGATCAGAAAAGGTGGGTGAAAATTGATGATTGCCATGTGACAGTGAAAAAAATACACTTGAAAGGCAAGGCTAACATGGGGACTGTAAGACCAGGGGTGTCCCTGGTGAGTAGCAATGGGGGGCTCAGAGTGTAGGGTGCAGGCACCCACAAGTGGGTCAGTTCTTCATTTCAGAATTAGCTCCCATAGCATCCCCAGCACCTCTCCGCGTCCAGTACATATGGTGTTTCTCCATTTGAAAAGTGCTATTTGTTTTACAAATAAGCACCAGAAATAATTCGGTGCAAAGATGAGGAAGTGAATATTGTTTAAAATTAAAAGGGCAGCCACTTCTCTAGCTGCTGAAAAAGTATTTTCTCCTTCACAATCCAAGCAATTTAAAAGGCCCCTTGTAAAAATTTAGAACCTTAATTGCAACATTTTTCATCATCTTATATTAATAAAAAGCAAACTACTTTGGCAAAAAGTCAGATGATACATGATTTTCTAAACCAGAACTGTTTTCTTTTTCAAGGGTGATTAAAAAGCTATTCAGCAATAGCTACTACAGAAAGAAGTCCAGATAGATTCAAGGGTTGTCAGAGGAGTGACCCAAGATCACTGCATTCACTATGATTTTTATAAAATAATCTTGATGCACAGGTGATGCTCTGATGTATTGGGAGAGAACTTCATGTTGCTTCTACATTAAAAATCTAAATTGGATAACCTGGCAGCAGATAATGGAGTGGTTCATATAACATGCAGGCAAGAGCTGGAACTTCATTACTGTCATTAACACAATCGACATGGGCTTACAGGAGACAGGTTTCACCTAAGTAATCAACTTTTAGACATCAAAGTTTAGGTAGGCAACTTTTTAAGCAACCATCCAGATTTAACAACAAGAGTTAAAGAGTTATTGAAATTAGTAATTAATTTCCTTATTTCATGGTGTCATTTTGACTGAAAAAATCACTGCAGAACATACTGAAGGGTTTAAGTCTGTTTCCTTTTTCGTGCTACCAACTCATCTTATTTTACAATCAGCAGGAGGCCCTGCTTTGTTTCTTTGGCTGAGTTATAGACTGGAAAATCCAGCTGGGGTATAGATGCCCAAACTTTTTTTCCTGCCTCGTGAGGACATTATAGCTGTATTTGGAATGTACCTATAAGGTTTTCTGAGTAATGGCTTCCAAAGCGCACACACCGCTGGCATCTCCAACCAGCCCTGACTCATTGAAGACAGCAATGTGGAAGGGTGGTGATATGTACCCTGTGCAAACAACAATGCCTGCTAAACTCCTGGGGTCAGTATCCTAGAAACAATGAATTTAAAATACCAAAACAAACCATAAAATTTTAGCAAAACCAGGATGCTAAACTAGTCACCCATTTCCAAAGTATTTTCCAGCAGAAGCACTGCTCAGGAGATTAAGGAAAGCAAGGCTAAAAATCAACTTGAAAATAAATATTTTCTTGGAAGGGGTAAATAAGCTAATCCATCACCTTACACTTTCTTTTAAAAGTGATGAAACCACCAGTGATTAATAACTGAATACAAGATCACATGACAGCATCTCCTACAGTGGCATTTACCATACATATAACAACATGTAGTCATTTGTCAGCCCCTGAGATAGCTTGAAGGCTGCACTTTTGTTTAGTAAATAATTTTTCTAAGGGAAGTCAGTTTAGGCTTAGGGTGACAGAATTCTCTGGTGTTGTTTCTCAGTCCATGATACATTTCCCACTGATACTGCTGGTAAAACTATTCTTAATTTAATAGAAAATACAATGTTTAACAAACACTCTGCATTTTGTATATTTACTCTTATTCTTCAGCTGATTTTGTCCCCAGCCTCTGTCAAGTTAAAAGACGTAGCTGAGTTTAGATTCACAAGAGACATTTGAAAGTCCAGCATGAATTCCCATATGTTGTACTTGGTTCCTGGTATGACTCCTGTGGAGAGTGCTGGAAAAGGTAGCCCAGCCCATATCCATGCCCATGCCTATGGAACAGAGATGGAGGGTTTGCTCTCAGCCTCACCTCGAGCAGGATTTGGTGTGGTGTAACACTGCAGGCATTTGCCAGAGGACTGGAGGAGGGGTATTCCATGTGCAGCTGGGCAGGGAGGTGAGGGCAGTTCCTCACAGCTTTCAGACCTCCAGTGTTTCCTTTAAGCTCTTTAGGGCAGGGATGGTGCTGGGCAGGAAAGCTGCAGTCTTGAACAAGAGCTCTAGTGGACAATACAATTAGTCTGGTTTTGATTTACGTTCTCTATATATTTTGCATACATTACGGTATTTCCTAGCACTGCCTTAAATATGTGCAAATGCTGCTTGTGGAATATTTATATAGTTTTTTAACTCTGTTAGTCAGCCACAGTTCCTGAACCCATTGGAACACCTCCTTTACTTGTGTTGTCCTGTGGAGTTTTTCAGGCTTTTTGCTGAAAGACAGAGCAAAGGTAGGATATAATCAGGCTTTTGCACAAAGCTGCAACTGTGGGAAATGTGAATAATCTGCTTGTAGCCTCCTCCTCTGAGCAGTGCTGGGTGTTATGTAAGCAGGTTGTGTATGCTGGAAATGTCTTAAAGACAGTTTTCTTCCAATTTGTGTCTTGCTGAGCTGCCTGTCTGGGGGACACTAAATACCACGCGGAACTGTACAGTGCCTCCTCTAAGGAAAGTGAGTGCCGTGTGCAACCACTGCTTTTCTTGTTCCCAAGAAATTTTAGCATTAGAGGTATCCAGTGCAGCAAGCAATGCACATCTTACTGGGCATTTTCCAAGAATGGATTTTGTTCTCAGAGGATGGCTTATTAACAAGCAGAAAGCAGCCCGACAAATTTTGCATTCACATAAATAGACATAGGATTGCAACAGATGGGGTCTGTTTAGGTTTGGCTTTTTTTAACAGCACGAGGAAGGGTTCTCAACTAAACTGCATTAGATGATCCATCAGAAAGAGGGTTCAGTCGAAAGGACTGAAAGGGAAAAAAAAGTCCCATTCATTTACAGCTACAGCCATCCAAGTTAAAGCCTCTCTCGCCTGACAGCAGCAAGTGGCAAACTTAAGGAAGCAATGGGTCATGGGAAAGGTCCCATTAGATCAGTGGGAGCACACACTAAACAAATACAGTCACATGGATGCACACATTTAAATACTGCCCAAGGGAATATGTGGACATATGTTCAGTGTGGCAGCCTCTAGGCCTCAAGAAAGCTATGTTTAAAAAAAAAAAAAAGAATTCCATCAATCAGTCACTAGGCCCTGTGAAGTATGAAGATGAAAACTGCAAAGGAAACGTGCTCAGCTCTCTCCACCAGCTGCCCCATTAAGCAGCACTGCTCTGCAATACTGCCCTGGAGACCCTGCAACTTCAATTCCAGTCTCCCTTTAAGCCCAGATGAGAGAGAAAGAGAGAGAGAGAGAAAGGAAAGAATTATAAAGATAGACTAGCATCGTTTAGCTTTTTCTGTGACCCATCCTTTTTGCCAGTGATAACGAAATTTACTTTTTATGCTGGTCTCTGTCCTTTTGAAGGAGCTGACAGAAGCTTACATGGTAATAGAAATGCTATTAGCACAGCAAAGCAGGGAAAAAAGAAAAGACAGACACAAACTCGAACATGATAATCTGACTGTGCCAACTCAGTTGGTGCCAGCCGGGGCTTTGTGATGCCATCTGCAGCGATACTGTCGCTGGGGCATTTCCCTGCCTAGGAAAATGAGATCAAATCAAAGTAAAAGAAACGGGTCTTCCTCCCATAGCACTGTACCACTTGCAGATGATAATTTAACAGTTGAAAGCCACAGTATGTGCACAAAGCCTCCTCCAGGATCTGCCCAGAGGCAGGCAGGTCAGGGTGGCTGTGTCCAGAGTGGCTGTGCCCAGGGGGCAGGTAGGGCAGGGTGGCTGTGCCCAGCAGTGGCAGGACAGGCTGGCACTACTCGCGGGGCTGGCAGTATCCAAGCTGCTGGCCTTGCTGTGGGGTGCAGATCTTTCTCATTCCTGTGACGAGGTGTCAGAGTTGCTTGGTTTGGAATAGGCCTGAACAGCTGGACCATCCAGTTCTGTATCCTCTCTGGTGCCCTTTGAAAAGCCGTAGAAAGGACCTGGGGTGTATCAGCATCAGCTGTTAGCAGTAGTTTCAAGAGACCTTGTTCTCACCCAGCCTTGCTGCCCAAACTGGGCGCAGGATTTTGTTTCTTATCTTGTACCAGGCAGTAACACCACCACCACAGCAGCATCTGCAGGACGACAGCTGAGAATGTGCTTCAGCCACCAGGCTGCCCCCAGAGAGCAAAGGGACACTTTGAAGGCTGTCCCCTTGCTTAAGAGATCGCCCGCTCCCATGTGCCTGAGGATATCTTTCCTAGGAAAAGGAGCGCTCTGCCCTCTGTTTCTAGACCAGCCTTCCTGGTGGCCTTGAAGTATTTCTTCCAAGAGTCATTCTCCAGATCAGAGTGGGGATTGGATACAGGCAAACCTGGCTTTTGGGACAGTGCAGTGTTTGAAGCAGCAATGTAACCATGGACCTGCTGCCCCATTTGTACCTACCAGAGTCTGCTGGCCCTGAGGGTACTGGGAAAAAGCAGGATACCTGCCGGAGAAGGGCTGCAGGGAAATTTCATTTTTATGGCATGTTGGAGGAGAAAACCCTAACCTTATGTGGACATCCTGCAACCCTTCAACCCCCTTAGAAAGCTGTGGGGAGCTATTTTGTAGGGGCTTTGCAACAGGCTCAGTCCACAGAGTGCAGTGCTGCCATTGGCCCTGATAAAATTGCACTTGGCCCCCATGGGACCTTTACTTGCTGTGTACTTTGGGAGCATTGGGTACAATGCTTTTCCTAGCTTTGCTAGGTAGGATCTTGTAAGGGTTGTGGGAAGTGGGAAGGCATTTTAAATGACAGAAGAAAAGCTATACCATAGTGATTGATGGAGGTTTTCCACCTTTACATGCTCAATGTTCCCTGCCAAAGCCTCTTCCTGGGAGCAGCGGTTGGGGGCTGGTTAGAGGGTGGGGAAGAGAGGTGTGTGGTGAGCAAGGTTTGGGCAGGTTAACTGTTGTCCCTCGGCTTTATACTGATGTCCCAAAAGATTTCATTCCCTCCATGCCCCAGATCAGCCCCATCACTCAGTGTCAGGGAACCTCCAGAAGTGCAGCCGCTCCAGGGGCCTCGTGCTGCCCGGACGCAGGGAGAGACAACCCCAGTCCCTGCTACAGCACTGGGCATCCATCTGCTCACTTTGGGACGGCCTAAAACCCAGCCTAAGATTTCCAACTGCTTGACATCTTCCTTCTGAAAGACAAGACCTTATATTTTGAGAATAAATACACAGGCATCCATTAGACTGTCAGCTGAAATACGCAGCTCACCTCCACTACAGACTTGCTGAAAATTTAAAAGATATTAATAATTTTAAATCTATCTATCTATCTATCTATCTATCTATCCATCTATCCATCTATCTATCTCAATATATGCTTAGAAAACTGCTCACAGATAATTATCATTCCCAGTACAGATATGAGTGCTCCCCCCTCCTTCTCTCCCCATGCACAGAGCCCTTCACACACAACAAAGAGGGAGGCAGAAGCCTGCATTTTATGTCCCTTTTGACCTACAACATGGATCTGTTCCAATCTAGCAGGTAATTAAGTGATGAGGCATCCTTTTAATCCACATTTTATGTTCACAATCAGGTCTTTGGGGTATTGATATAATTAAATCATGTGATCCCCTATAATGAAATCCTTAATTAGGGAAAATATAATTAAACTGGGTTTCTTAAAAACTGAATGTCACAGTGCCTAAGTGTGTTTTTCCTTTAAACATGCAGAGCATTCTCTTTTAAACATGCACAGCACTCAGACTAAATCTCCCGCTGATGTTTTACTTAATTTTCTGTTTAAAACACCACTATCTATATTTAATAAGTTTAAATAGCACAAAAGGATTTTAAACAAATTTTTAAAGATATCTTATTAAATTAGCTAAATGCTAGATTACCAAATTCCAGAAATTTTACTTTGTATAACAGGAAAAAATCTACCCAAGCTGAGACCTGTGTTTGGCAAATCTTATGCTCTTAATGTTTCAGATTTCAATCATGAAATACTGAAAATGAGACATATTTTTGGCTTCTTTGTTTGCTTTTTATCATTAAACCATTCCTCTATAAAAGTTGCCATGCAGAGAGGTGCTGAAGACCCTGAGGAGCTATTCCTTCCCTGGTCCCTAACCTCTCACTGGAACATTATTTAGCAGGTTTTAGGTGGGGGCAGAGGAGGGGGAGGCAGCAGGGGACATGACCCACCTTTGGCCCCTCTGTGACTGTCTCTTTATGCTGCTCCTTGTTAGAGTTTTAGTTTTCTGGGGGCAGAGATGGCCTTTTTGTCTTCTGTTGGTTCAGCCCACGGCTCAGTGCCACCCTGCCTTGTACTTAGACTTCGTGGTTTCTCAGGTGGTGGAATCAGTGACATCCAGAAAGAACGAGGGGCAACAGTCCCCACAACAGCAGGCTAAGATTATTGGGGGGTGCACACCTGATACACAGCAGATGTGTATTTAGCAGGTGGGTGCTGTGGAGACCTGAGGATGAGCTTCCCTCAAAAGTGTAATTTTGTGAGTATAGAGACATCCCTTCATGCTACCTGGTACAGTCCTCTACTGTGCTTTCCTGAGAGAACAGCAGGAGCAGATCCCTTTTTTTTATTTCCCCATTTATGCTAATAGATGGCAGATCGGTTACGAAAAAAGCTTCGAGTGTCGAAGACCCTAAGCTGACAAGCATCAGCATCTCCTAGCTGCTCAGGGCTGCAGGCTTGGCTCAGGGTCACAGATGCCAGGGAGGGGCTTGGGTACCACCTCAGCAGCGGGCAAACAAAAAGGCTGTCTCTGCTCTCTGCATCCTGCCCTGGGTGCCATCAGGCCTTTGCTGCCAGTCCCGCTTGTGGGGGCTCCGGGCTGGTAGTGATGCTGTGGCTCCCTTTGAGTTGAGCAACATGTCTTGTGCTGGTTTAGGTAGGAATGAAAAGGGAATGGAGGAATGGAGGAATGGAGAAGGCAGCATGTCTGAAACTTCTGGAAAGCAGTCTTTGAAATAAGAAATAAAATTTAATGTATGGTTGTGCAGAGAGCAAAATAAGTTTTCTCTGTTTCTATTGCAGTAAGATCAGAAGTAGCACCTTTGGTAAGGAATGACAGAAAAAATCTAATCTGTTTTAGCTTGATAGCCAGTGAAATGCTCTCTCTTTTGAAATAATTTGATTATAGCTGCAAATACTTTGCCACTTGAAAGCTTTGCTTAGCTGCCTGAGTGCAAGTCAATCTGCGAGAGGATAAACACCACATCTTAGACTTGCCATTCCCAAGGAACTGAGCTAGAAGCTTTTAATTACTGACAGGTTTTCAGGGTTCACATTAATGCTGACTCCTGAAGATGAGCATATAAAATGTTTGCATTATTTCTGGAAATAAATTACTCCTTAAGAGAGCACAAACCTCTGACCAGTCTCCTGAAAGAAGTGGTGATTCCATCCAAAAATGGCGCATGGTTGAACCTAAAACTGGTGATTGATGTTGACACTCCGAGAAACATTGTGTATTTTAGGATTCATTTTTCAGGAAAACATTAGCAGTTCTGAAAAATCACAAACTTTGTAGGACATGTGATTTTACCTGGAGTTAGTTTCTCACTGAAAATGGCAGTGAGATTGGCATTTCTATGTCTCCCTTTTTCCGCAGACAGAATTCTTGGTTTTGCACTGATCTTCTCCAATACCCCTGTACTCCACGCCACTTGCTGTGTCTTTGGCCACTGTTAGTTTTTCTTAAAGAGCATTTGCTAACAGGTAGTGTTGAAGCACACTCCTAACACCTAATAACCTTTCCAAGGTAACTGCAATGAATCAGGTTTCCCAGCTTCTGTCTGAACCTCAGCTCCTCCTGTGCAAAGCAAATATATAAAAGAGCCAAGCTAAGGTGTGTTCACATTTGTGTTTCCAATCTGTGGTGTAATTCTGAATTTTGTCCTGATCCTCACTTACTGTGCTTCAGCTTACACCAGAGAGCAGTTCCAGAGATCCCAAATTGGATTTTTTTCCTGTGCAAAACTATGCCAAAACACATGCTGCAAGAGCCCAACCTAATTTGCTCTGGCCACAAGCGGACATTCAGTCCTGGGGATTGGCTGAGGGCAAGAGTCAAGAGAAACTGCAGAATGCACCCAGAGAGGGAGCCCTATCATGGGCTGCATCAAAAGAGGTGAGACCAGAAGGTTGAGAGAGGATTCTCCCCTTCTACTCCATTCTTCTGGGTATGGACACCGTATTTACCTTGTACTGTGTCCAGCTCTGGGTTCCCCAACACAGGAAGGACATGGAAGAGCTGGACCAAGTCCAGAGGAGGTCCGTGAAGACGATCAGAGGGCTGGAGCACATCTCTTATGAAGTCAGGCTGAGAGAGTTGGGATTTTTCAACCTAAAGAAGTGAAGCCTCCCAGGAGACCTTACAGCAGCCTACCAGTACTTGAAGGGAGTCTACAAGAAAGCAGCAGAGGGAGTTTTTTCAGGGGCATAAAGCGATAGGACAAGAGGGAGTGGCTTTAAACTAAAAGAGAACAAGTTTAGATTAGATGTTAGGAAGAAATTCTTTACTAAGAGGGTGGTGAGGCACTGGAACAGGTTACCCAGAGAAGCTGTGGTTACCCCATTCCTGGAAGTGTTGAAAACCAGGCTGGATGAGGTCTTGAGCAACCTGGTCTCCTGGAAGGTGTCCCTGCCCATGGCAGGGGATTTGGAACTAAGTGGTCTTCAGGGTCCCTTCCAGCCCCAGCCGGTCTATAACATCATGCCTCTGCGTACAGGGTAGTGGTTGGTCCTCAGCAGCAGCCAGCTGGGTCTGATGGTGCACTTGACGAGGTGCCTCTGGGGTTCCCGACCAGGCTGAAACTGCAGCCAGAGCTTTCTCCCAGCCCTGAAACACTGAGCCATGGCAGCACCAGGACTGGCTGGGTGGGACGGGGCTGGCTCTGAAACTTCTGCAGTAATGACAGACGTGGCACAAGGGTGTCCAGGACAGGGGATGGAGCCATACTAAAGGAATCTTGGCCATATGTTCCTGGAAAGCTTGAGTGAGGAGGCTGCAGTGCAAGCCCAATATCGTGGCATAATCTCCTGCCTGGAAATTGCTGTACTTGCAGCAAAACCACTGGCAGCTGCGGTTTAATCTCTGGACCACAGGCAAAAAATTTCTCTTGTGGTTATATCTGCCTTTTACCACATTGTGTCATGTCTGTGGTGCAGAATGAGAGAGAAATGTGGCTTCTCTGCACGCGCCGATGCAGCTACCAGTGTGGAAACAGAGCGGTGGTGTCCCTAGCACCAGCTCGGAATGGAGGCAAACAGCACACAGCAACACAGCGAGGAGAAAGCCAAGCACTGCAGGGCCAGTACAGCCGAGTACCCGCTGCCCGCACTGTGCACACACAGCCTTTAGGCTCCTGGACAGGGTCTGGCGTCAGGGGGGAGCAGGAGGGCTAACACCCTGCTCCAGTGCTACCGAGCAGCTGAGGCTTCCTGCATCTCACAGCTCCTGCCAAACTGAGTGCCAGCAAGAGCTGGAAACCACCGCCACAGGCCAGGCAGCCCACACAGCCCTCCCCACGCGGCAGCCCTGATCTCCCAGTAACACCAGTGCTGCTGCACTGGGTTATTGCTACTGATGTCACTGTAAACCAGGATGCAAAATGCAGAGATTAAGAGCAGGTGAGAGCCAGCTTGCTTTGGCTCATGTGAACCGTGTGTCAGCTCCTCTCATGATAGTCTTGTCATGTTTGTTGGAAACAGGAAAGAAAATTATTCAAATGTGCAGAATGGGTAAGCAGTAGCATTGCTGAAAACACCTGGTAATCACAGCACACTTCAAACTGAGCAAGCAGCGCCACGTCACCTTTGAGAATTTTTTTTCAAAAAATGAAAAAACACAACCCTGACGGGACAACAATTTTGTCCTATGACAGCCATTGAAAATATTTATTTCAAATGCTTCTGAGGTCTCAGCTGGGGCAGTGAGCCTGCCTATGGGCTTTGAAACTAGAAGGCAGGCCAAAATTACAAAGTTGAGGCATCACGAAAGACTTCAAGGAACGACTGACAGAAATAGGTTTGCCTTCCCAGGGAGGGTGGAGAGTAAAAAGTGCTACAAGGAGAACATCCCTGTATATAAAGGGATGTTGTTTTAATGAGTAAGATCAGCCATTCCTCATCACCTCTGGCACTGTGACAAGATTAACTGCATTATGAGGCAACAAAGGAGATAAAAGCAATGCAGAGAGAAAAACATAATTGCTAAAAAGGTCTAATAGACTTGCTTGCTATAGTCATTGGATACATCGTTGGAGCAGGGTAGTTTGTGAGACCGAAATCCCCCTCACTAACATTTAAACACAGGGTCAGGCAAACCCACAGCTTCAGGAGACCAGAGGTGGACCCCTGCCAGGGATTCTGGAGGTCCTTCCAGTGAACATTTCAACAGTACTGCTGGAAAATAGCAATGAACCAACAACATTTTCAGGTTTTTTGTTGTCATGGAAAATGGTGTTGAGACAGCCATCTTTGATAGATTGTGTATACCATCATGTATTAAATTAAACTACTTTCATGCATACACTGTTATTTGTCTATCTTACTGTAATTGTTTGTGTTTAGCAAGAGGCAATTTGAAGGCTGTTTATCTTCAGCTCTGATTTGCAGCTTAAAAAGAAGCAAAAAGGAAGACTTCCCATGGCTTTATATCAGCTTAGATAATTGAGTATAAAAGACTGTAAGTTAAGTAAATGATTCAGCATGTTTCTCTGCTCCATAAATAGCATTTTTTGCTGATATGACCAAAGAGAAATTGTTCCAGTGCTTCTCATTTCATTCTGCTTTCCTTGGAGAACAAGTTTGCCTCAACATTAGGGACATGTGTTCTCACACAGCAGCATTGTTGACCATGGTTTTGCTAAGGTGTTCCACCTGAAGGTGAATATAGTGGCTGTTGGTTTGGGGTTTGGTTTTGGGTTTTTTTTTTTTTGCAAATAACGTCTCTTAGCAATTTGTTTTTGTTGTTGATTGTTTTTTATGTTTTCTCATATTTTTGAGGAGGATTTTAAATTTCTTTAATTTTGAGATGTTTTATATGATTGTCTCAAAGTACGAAAATCAACTTTATTGTCCTCACTGTTGTGCACATGCTGTGCTGACTTCAGGTGAATGAAACACCATGTCAGAGGTAGGCTCAGACCACATGCAAGTTTCTCAACAGCATCCTCCTCCATATAGAGATCGAAATGGAGCCTCTTGTAGTTTGAACATTTGAAGATGGTACAGATATAAGAAATCCTTTTTTTCTCCAGTCGGCATTGTCTACCTTTAGAACCATGAGATGAAAAGTGCATGAAATACCCAACAAGCTTAAATGAGTGTAACTCCTAACATTAGCCTTCATGATACTGAATTGCTGCTGATGTGCATGGCTTTCCCAGAGAGCGTCTATGTCCCCAGATTTTAACAGCAGGCCCCAAACTGATGTTTCCATAGAATCAACACACTGGACATTTGAGTGCAGTTTCTACACTTAACAAATTTTGTGCAAAACATTAACTGCTAAAGTGCTTCCAATGCCAAGTGTCCTGCTCTACCCTCCAGCTTCTTCAGCAACCAGAGAATAATGGAGACTTTGCAAAGTGTCAACTATTTGTTTGATATCTGTCGTATGCTTCAGGAAGATGTATTGTCAATAGTTGTCATCTCAGGAGGAATGTTTAACAATAATGCATGTTTGTTTAGCAAAGCTAATGAAGACTTGGAAATCGAGCCTTCTCATAACACACATCACACATGGAGTCCCACAGGACCTCACACACCAGATTTTCTTCTCTGTACGTACGTCTCAAGCACAGAGCTCTCAAGTTTTATGAAGATTTTTCTCAGGGCTTAATTTGATGCAACTAGCAGCTATTTTTTTTTAACTATCCAGAAATTGCTTGCTTTACAATTTGCTTCACTGCTACGATGTTTGTGGCTTGAAATCATAATATCCACACGGTTCCTTTTCTTCAAACATTTGCTTCCAGCTCTGCACTCTGTGTGATGCTCTTTAGTGGCTTCTTCACATGTTCCATTCTCACAAAACAACTTTGCATTTAATTAACTGTACATCTTTTTTGCATCCAAACATCAGGCTTTTATTGACAAGTTTGTTTTGGCAGAGAGGGAGCATGGTAGAGGAAAGCTAATTACAAATTGCTTCTTAAGCTAGAAAAAAAAGCCACCGCAGTATACCAGTGAGACCTCTAGCAAGGCAGAATCGATGGGAAAGGGATTGCATCAATGGACAGCACAGAAAAGCTTTATACTGGATAGTGTTTATATGGGTCTCTGTCCTGGAGCACCCAGAGAATTACAGCACACTCAACTCATTTCATCTTGCCAATAGCCCTCACCTCTAACCAGTAAGGAAACACAAAGAACTAAAGAGCTAAACAGAGGCTCAGCTTTACTGCCTATGGAGCAGTGAGATCACATTATTTGGAAGTTTCAGGAAATATGTCCCTTTCTGTTCTCTCTTGCCCCGTTTTTAAAGCACACCCTCTTTCCACTACGTTTCTTTTATCTAATGCACTCTTCCATTTCCGGGGAGAAACACCAGTTAATTTGGCGGGTTACCAGAGCTATCCCTGTCAAGACAGCTAATGCTGCAAACCCCCAAAACATCTTCTAAAACCCAAACAAAGTCTACTTTTAAGACTC
>VZTG01008989.1:894599-945423 GCA_013397845.1 Melanocharis versteri | reverse complement strand
TTTTTTTTTTTTTTTCCAAGATCCCTGCGAATAACTCAGTTCTATTCCTTGGCAAGCTTGCAAAATCTGGCCCCACAGCCTCTGCCCTCCCTAAATCTTCACTATGCAACATAGTCCTCAAGCACACAGACTTCTTCCCTTATTACTGGAGCCAACAGCCTCGTTCTGCTGACTGCATGAAGATAATGTCACAGATAAAAACAGGCACATCTTTCTTTCAGCTGCAGCACTGCCCTCCCCAGCACAGAACCCTCTTCCCTCCCCAGGACAGGGGAGCCTTCTGTCCTCTATTTACCTCCATCTGCCTGATTATGGCCTCACTGGGAAATACACCTGCAGTGGCTTTACTTCCACCCACCTCACTGTAACCAGTAACTCTCTGTGGCATGTTACAAGGGTAGCATCATGTGCTTCAAAGCCACTGACACTTTTTCTTGCTCGCTTTTAGCTGTTAATTGAGAACTAAATTAGCCTGAGACTCACAATGTAAAAAATACATTGTAACTTGAATTCACACCTGAGCCACACTGGAAATTCATGCTGGTGCCTGTCTGGCACTATGGGCTGCTTTGTGAACTGTGTGTCTAGAACACAACCCATTCTATTGCCATGTTGCTGGAAAAGAAGGAGTGATACCATGTGGAGGACAAAGATACAGGCACATCTAGGTAGAGTAATGCGAAATTTCTTTTCCTTTGAAATATTTTCTAAGAGACAGCACTATTTTAAATTCACAGGCAATCAGAAAGGACAACAGTCCTGTATGATTAATCTCACAGGCAAAAGATAAATAAGATATTCTCTCTGTACTGCTAAGAAAATGTAAGTAGAGTTGTCTCTGATCTTTATTTCGTTTTATGTTTTTTGGTTTTTTTTTCTGGTATAGTCTCTGAGAGGCAAGAGCCAAGGGAATTTGTATCAGTCAAACCTGTGCCAGATCACATCACAGCTGACATTGTACCTCCAGCAGCGGCCTCCTACTATATGCTCCGGGCAAAGACAACAACAGAAAGTGCCAAACCAAACCTTGCTCCCCGTGGGCAGTCCCTTATCCTTTAGCTGCAAAAATACCAGGATCACAAAGAAATCAAGGGCGCCACTGTATAAAACTGTATGAGGACTCAGCTGATTGAAATTCTTAACAAAACTTTTGGTGTCTTTCAAAAAGCAGACTCAGGCTAAGCTCCCACTGAACTAAAGTGGGCTTCTCCTGCCTCTCAAGAAATTAATGGAGCACACATCACTCTTCCTAAGATACCTATGGGAAAAAATTCTTTTAAACCTTCTAGCAATTGATCTGTGCCCTAAGGCAAGTTCAGCTTATTGTGCAGGATCTTCTGCTCTTCTTTTATTAGGATCTATTCCCAAAAAGTTAACCGTCTATTTTCTTGTTTTGCCCACAGTGTAGAGAATGTTGCAGGTTGACCATCAGTGTATTAATGAGCCTCTTCTTATTTTGGGCCTCATTTTTCTCTTCATTTTTTTAACGTGATATTATAATTGCCCAAGAAATACCTCTAGAAGGAGTGAATTAGTCTTCCCTCCATATTTCTCAGGTACCCAGTAATTATTTTATGATAAATCAAAATGAAATAAACTCAAATCTTCAGGAGATTGTCTTCTCTTAAAATTGTGTTCTGATCATACATATTCATAGATTATAAAGCCAACACCACTGTGATCATCCTGCCTGGTCTTCCCTGTAACACAGCACATAAAAGTCCTCTGAACTAAGGAAAGTATCTTTTTTTTTTTTTTTTTTTTAGGGAGGTGGGAGAAGAGATGAGAAAATTATGTGCTTTGAAAGTCTTGGGTGATAGAGAATCCATCACAACCCGCAGTAAGTAATCTCAGTGGTTCATTGTCCTCTGTTGCA
Source organism: Melanocharis versteri (assembly GCA_013397845.1). NCBI lineage: Eukaryota > Metazoa > Chordata > Aves > Passeriformes > Melanocharitidae > Melanocharis > Melanocharis versteri. Next base: position 943,547 of record VZTG01008989.1, on the reverse strand, counting down.
AATCTGCCCTTTAGCTTGCATCTGCCTAATTTCAATTTCTTGCTCTAGGTTTTGTTGTCCTCTGGCAGACTGAGGCTGATGCACTGCCAGATTTCCTTTCCCAGGGAAGGTGCTTGGGCAGGGCAAGAGCCCTTGCTGCTGCACTGAAGAGAGACGTTTCCTTGTTTTTCACTCAAGACTGTAGCTCTGTCCAGCTCCCTGCCCTGAAGCCTGCTCTCCCTTGCAAACTTTGCTCTCTGACAATCTTTGTATATAACACGGCTTTCATTTTTCTTCCAGATCACTGATAAAAGTGTTAATGAACTTGGTTCAAGAAAATATCACTTGAGAGCTACTAGAAAGATATTTTCTGCTTTCTGTTAATTTTGGAGATGTATCAGCTGGTTCCTGTCCAATCCATCTAGTGTATTTTATATCTTTCTAGCCTCTTAATTAACAAATCTTCCAAGACCAAGGCTTCCATACACAGTCCAAGTGTCTTAGTCACCCAAATATGTAAATTCACTTAGAAGAGAGAACTCAGATTGCTTGGATAAAATTTATTTCCTCACTTCCTAATTTGCTGGCAGAAACCATACAACTGCCTTCTAATTCCCCATTAAGTAAATCTCACATTAGCTATTGATTCAATATTATTTGTTTGTTGTCACAAGAAAGGAACTTGAAAAAAAATTTAAAGGTTTAATGTAAGTAGGAGGCTGTGTGGAAGAACATCTGTTCTCACTAAAAGCATCACTTTATTGCACAGCATTAATTGCCAGTACCAGGACGATACAGCAGTGCTTCAGAGTGAAACCACCCAAGGCTCCCACATTTTAACATCAGCATGGGCCTTCTAAACAGCTGTGAGCAAAATAAAAGTGCTCTTTGCCTGTGTGAATAACATTTCCCAGCAATGCACCTAATGTGGAAAGCAAGGGTGGCTTCTCTAGGAAATTGAAGGAAAAATAGGCCTTGTCCAAAAAAACACCCATCACAGCCTTTTTTTTCCCCCCAGTTTTTCTTTTTTTCTTTGTTTTCTGTTAAGGGGAGGGGGAAGCTGCGAGAAGGCTCAGGCAGAGACAAAAGACAAGATTTGTCTTCAAATAGCAGCACTTAAATGCTAAGCCCCGGCCACGGCAGGTGTTTCAATCCCTGATGAGCAGGTGCAGCAAACTGGCTATTGGGTCTTGCAATGCCCTCCAGCCAGATTAGACCATTCATTCATGGAAAGAAAAGGAATGTGCAAAGCCACTGGGGATCTGGCCAAACGCTGGGTGACTCTCAAGAGCGCCAAGCTCCGAGAGTGCCCAAGGCCAAAATAATGGGAGCCTCCACTCTCAGTGCCTGCCTTGCATCTGTTGCTCTGTCTCCCTGAGCGAGCCCGGCAGAGCGGCTGCCACCAGCCTGAGCCTGCACCACGCGTGGTCTCATCCTGCACACCGTCCTTCCCAGCACTGCCCTCTCCTCCTGCCCTGGGGAGGGAAGCCTGGGCAGGATAAATTCACTTGAGGCATCGCTGCCATGCCTTCCTTCCCCCTTCGGGGATGAGGGATGGGAGCTGAGAGACCCAGAGGGTACCCCACATCCCCTGCCCCATGGGGGGGGTGTGTGGGCAGGAGGAGGAGCTGCACTGCTGGCACAGGTGGCAAGGGCGTGTGCAGGGCTGCATGTGCAGCATGGGCTCAGCCTCTGCACCTTGTGCGTCTGGGTTCACCCGAAAGTTTAAAGGCCGAGAATTTATCTTGATTGGCTTCAGGCCTACAGTTTGAACTGGAAAAGCACCATGCCGATGAGGGAGGCTCTCAAGGCACCCCCTGCCTGAAACATGGGCAGTCCAGGCAGGGTGATGTGGGGAGAGGGGCCCCTCAGCAGGCAGCTGGGTCCCGCACCCCACGTGGCTGTGCCTGTGTGGGACGGCGGCCGTGGGGGAGACACGTGTTTCTCCTAAAACACTGCAAAATGCGAAACAGCTGAGGGCCGCCTGTGTGGGGCGGCCATGCCGCCAGCAGCTGGCTGTACCCCACACAACTCCACGGCTGCCAGTGAAGGGGCAGTGTGCCACATGCATTCCTGGGGGGACACAGTGCCCCTGCACAGGCTGCGGGAGCTGCTGGGTGAGCATTGCTCCACGTGGGGCAGGCTGCTCTTGGCCATCTCTAAGGGTCACACCTTTCACCTCTTTACCTCCTCCTCAGCCACACACAACCTCCCGTTTCCCTGCTCCTGTTTCCCCACACCCTGCAAAAATGAGATGACAGCAGGTGTGTTTGAGGCAGACCCCACAATCCTGCATTTGTCATTTGCGGATGGGATATGCCGTAGCCCAAAAGCCAGCAAAGAAATCATATGTATTGGCAAAGGGCAGGCTTCCACCTCCTGCTTATTAGCTCCACAACTACCATTAAAGCAGACATCTCATTAACGGCTTGTAATGAGCACCAATAAACGTGTGCTGGTAAATAATAAATATATGTGGTTATTTGAGATGTCAATTACAAGTGTAGCCGATGTTGTTGGATGACTCAGTTCTGGAATATTATGGTTGGGCAGGATTGCACCATCTAGTCACAGCTTGGTAACAAGGAGCTGGCAGATTTACCAGGCCTTCCTCCCCCAAGGAGGGTGCTGCCTGCTTTCCTTCCATTCTCACGCTGGCATCTCGGTGGGTATGATAAAGAACACATTCTCCGATGCATATTTGTGCAGAAAATATCTTGCTGCCTGTAACAGTGCCAACATATACCTGTAGAAATCAGTCCTGCAAAGAGTTGAGCTATATTGCCAGGATCTGGCATTGTAAGCATCATTTGCTTCATTGGAATGGGTATAGAAGTAGACAGAGTGTAGGTGTTTGTGAAATAGTCTGAGAGTCCAGACACACTTTGCAAAGCACGAATTAAGGTCTCGAACCCTCACACAGGTATGTAAAAATGGTGCTACTTGTTCAGAGAAAGAACCTAGGGAACTTGAGGAACTGAGGAACTAAAAAACCAAAAACATAATCACAGGGTACCTCAGCAGGGATGGGTGTGGCAACTGGTGATAGGGAGGAGGCAAGCAGCAGGAGGGCTGCTCCATGTGCTCAGGAGCCAGCCTGCTGATGTTGTCTACTCCCTGTTCATCTCTTGCCCTTATGGTGTAGCTCCTGGAGGCTTTTAAAAATTCAACCTAAACTCCCACAGTGGGAAGTGAAGAGGGTTGTTCTGACTGTGACTACACGGGATCTGAAACCCAGAAGACAAATCTGTTATTCTGGTAAGGGCACTCTCATGAGCCCTCTGCAAAGCAGTCGCCAGCTGGGTCTGCCCTGATGTCACATGTTTCAGGTCTGTTGGCTTCACTGGGGACCAGAGCATCTTGTCAAGCCTGCACAGCTGGAGAGGTGCAGAGCTCACCGAGGGCAGTGCAGGCTCAGTGCAGGCTTTGGACACATGCTTTCCCCCAGGTTTTGGGTAACAGCATGGGAAGACTACTACAAACTCACCTCTGGAGCCATCAGGGCAGGCACCTCCACGACGAGTATCTTCCTCAGACCCCACTACCTCCAAGCATCCATGTGCTGCAAAGGCTGCCCATGGACGAGGCTCTGATGGATACGGAAGAGACACCCCACACACAGCCTTCAATTTACCAAGATTGTGCCTCCACCTGATTAAATTACACCTGTTCCGTCACCCATGAGGTTACTGGCTTAGAAAGGAGGAATGAATTTTTCCCAGATGGCCAAAATACTATTAAAAAAGGCTATTTCAGTAATCTGCCCAACAAGAAAGTGCTAAGAAAGAGTCTAAACAACTGCAGTTTTGTGAGGCTGGCTCATCAAAGGAAAGTCTTTTAAAAATTAATCCTGGGCAAAGTAACCTGCCTTATTCCCTCACAAGCAGGGGCAGGAGGCAAAGAATAATGGTTATTCTTGCAGCTGCCCCCCCTGATTCCCCCCAAGGTGGGATGACACCCTGGAAGAGTGGGAGGGCATGGGGCAGGGACATTTCAGGTTGGCATACGTGGCGCAGCAGTGACTTTACTCTGCAATCATAATAAGCATTAGGGGAGAGAGGAAAGGGAAGATCAACAAGCTTTCACAGTGCAAACATACATCCCGGTCTGGCAGCAATGCATCACAGCCATCCTCTCTCAGGCTCTTTGGGTGGGCATGTTTACAGCACAGAGCACAGAGCACTAGCAGGGGCATGAGGAAAGCATCACAGCTGCAGCAAAGAAAAGCTTGGTTAGACCTCCTGAGTTCATCAGAGCATTCCTGATTTTGGGAAGCAGATGACACCTATCTACAGCAGGCGACCCCTTGCACACACACAGGTTGTGGCAGAGCGTGGTCCTCTCTGTGTCCTGTGTACACCAGCATCACCAAGCATGCAGCCTTGACCTGCTGGCTCTTCTTCTGTCTTGATACATGGTCTCAAAAAACCTTTTCAAACGAGATGCCTTGTGTACCCCCAGCTTCTGATGCAGTAATGAATGAAGCCTGCAAAGTGGCATGTTTCCCCTTGATTTTTCAGGTTCTGTAGATATCCCATGGTTTACATTTTGGAGGCATCTTTAGTATGTTTCTCACCCCTTTCACCTACACAGCCTTTCATCTCTAATAAACTCCTGTAGCATCAAGTCACCCTACCCCAGCTAGGACCCCAGGGCAGATGAACACTCTCTTGTGTATCTACAACATGCTGGCAGGCAGCAGGTTCAGGCACATGGTGCTATGTGCCGTTTTGCACAACCAAAATGTGGCTGCTGAGAGTGAGCATGGATTCTTATGGGGCTGCCTTGAATACTTCTAGGCTGCTTCCTCGCAAGCATTTTTTTACCTCCAAAGCACTGTGTCTAGAAAGAGAGACCAAAGGAACCTGGGGTCTGAAAAATCCCGAGACACTATCATTTTCACTGCCAGTGCTGCAAGTGCCTCCTTTGATACGTTCCAGACGGATGCATTATTTGTGCTGTAATCTGGCATGGATTTTGCTCCCCTATTTGTATAGTGTGCCAGGTGTCTTGCTGTTCATGAACCCAACCCCACTGCTACTAGGGAGCCAGGAAAGCAAACAAGCAGTGATGACATGCCAGTGGTACAAAACGCTCTCATCTCCGAAGGCCAGCAGCGAGGGCAGGGGCGTAAGGCATGAGCTAATACCCGAACGGCAGCCAAGAGGTTGAATGTGCCTTCTCATTTCCTCTGCTTCGGGAGGTTAAAGGTGGGCCTTTCATGTTCCTTAAGTGCAGCTTTGGTTTTGATGACTCAAACTAATCACACATGGTTGGACACCTATATTTATAGTAGATTGTTCCTCCTGGTAGCTCTATCACAGCCGTGGAGCTCCCTACCCTTTTAAGGAGGAGCTGGGATTTATCAGCTAGTTGAAATTAATTTTGAATTGTATACTAATTTCAAACGCTTCATCCTTTTTTCTCCATGTCTGGCTTGCCACGAGCCCTGATTGCTGGTTTCCTTATCTAGCGTGCCCCTCTCACTCGCATGCTGTCCCCAGCTTGTTTGGCAGCAAGCTCTGCAGACACAGGACTTGTCCAAGTCCTCCTCCCAGCTCTCCCAGTAACCTTTGCAGGAAGAAGTTTCCCATTAAATGTGAGGTGTTAACTGTTCTCCTGCCTACATATTCCAAGATGTTTCCTGCTCATATTTCAGGAGCGGTCTGCAATGTTGCAACCCCCACTGGGGCCGTTCTGTCAGTCCAAGCATTTAATTAGCTAATTACAACCTGCTGACATGAATACACAGAATATGGTGTTCGAAGAGCAATTTTTTTTTCAATTCATTTATTATTAACCCCCAGTAAACATCTGATATGCTCTTCCCCGAGGGGACAGAGTGGTAATTGGTCCCTTGAACACTGAGTTCCCTTTCTAATCTGCCTGAGCTGGAGCCGAGTGTCACCATCTGTCAGTGTTTGCATATACAGCCCACTGCGCGCTTCACGTGGTGAAAGGGGAGAAAGAGAAAAAGGAAGCAGGAAAATCTCAGGGAAGGATTTTGAACGTAGTCAGGTCCCAGCTCCTCTGCCTGTCACTCACCGCTCGCACATCTGCACCCGTCCCGGCAGGCGGTGCGGAGGGCCCAGATGAAATGCCCTGCCCAGGGTGCTGCGCTAATTGGGCTGGCTGTCGTTAGCCCTGCTTTCTTCCCTGCTTCATCAGGCATCTGTATCATGTCTGAAGTAGTGGTGGAAATTGCTCTCCCCTCCAGCATTCTGACCAAAGTGCCACAAAGCAGCGATAGCTGGGCGATGTTTTTGGAGGGGACAAGGATGCCTCACAAATACGAAATGATATGGGCACCTGATCCTGGGCGAAGCACCATACCTGGAGACTCCCTGGTGAGCACAAATGTACCAAACGAGGCTTGGCTGGTCCACTCAGTGCTACTGGAAGGAAAGAAACTGATGTTTGAGTTAAAACAGCTCCTACAGGTCCCCTTGGTGCTGTTCCATTTGGAGCTGTGGCAATGTGAGTCAGGATGGAGACAATCCCTGCTCCAAAGAGCCAGGAAGGGCACGGGCAGCAGCAGGGGAGTGGGAAGTGGGAGCGAGGAGCAGGGTGGCTGCTGCAGTGTGCCCAACATGCACAGCTCAGCTTTCCCCTCTAGTTCAGATGCCTCATTCCCACCACACAAAGCTTCCCCAGCAGTATCAGAAAGGCTTAAACCAAACTCCTACGTATTGACATAAAAAAACCCCCAGCAACTCAGAAAACTTCCAGAGGACTTCTTTATGGTATTTTAAATCGTCTAGACATCAATGGTATCGATGTTGTGCAGCATCCTGCTTTCTATGAATGCAGCACCGATTGCCAAAATGTAGTAAATGCTAGGAAATATCTAGAAAAAGCAAGATTTTGGACTTTGATTGTGCTCATAGAGACATTTCTGCTTAATATTGTGACAAGTCTCCCCAACTGTTTGCAGTATTTTCAGAGTGGTACATGTAAGGGTCCACGGTTAGACAGAAAAGGCAAAGTGGAAACATAGAGGCAGGTGAATCTGGGAAAACAAAGGAGTAAGGGAACGTCTGTTATAAGTAACAAAGACTAGCTTATAGGCTCATCAAATGTTTTCAAGATATCAACAACAAAAATACACATCTGTCTTTGAGGTTCTGAAAATGTAATTCGCCCATATCTGCCTTGGAGCAAAAAGCAGCAGAATCCAGAGGAAACAGAAAAATAAATAAAAAATAAATAAATGAGAAAAAGAAATAAAATTTGTGTCAAGGGGGAATAGGGGAACACCAAGTACACTGAGCTAGTTGGTTTAAAGGCAGATGACTGCAGACAGTTTGTCTGTGTGCCGCTCTGCACAGATGGGGAAGGCTGGTGGTTATCCAGAACTTGCCCTGTAAAAGTGAATCAAGCATGGGCAGATAACATCACTGGGCCTAAGACCCACATGTTCAACCCTTGGAGGAAAAAAAAGCTTACAGTGCAGCGGCTGCATGGTTTAGACAGGGACTAACTTCTGGCTAGACTTCTTTGGCTCCAGAAATTGATGTTATCAGTGTTCTGGCTCTGACCCTAGCATGGCTTTTTTGTATGTGCACATAGCAGTGAACCCATCACAAAGCCAGTTAACAGCATTCTCTACAACAATGTATCAATTTCTAATTATTTCTGATACAAAGCATATGAAAAAGTTTCTGCTTTAAGAGACCATGAGGAGCCATTGTTCTTTAGAAAGATTTGACTTGCACTTCAGTTATAAATTAGTGATATTTTGTCATCCTGAAAGATCATTCAAAGGTGCTACGGGAAAAAAAGCTCTGCTATCACAGATATGAATCAGAAGGCCAGAAATATTGGGCTTACTGAGTTCACCTCAGCCTTTAGATCTGGGAACCAAGCATGAACTTCATCTTACTCCAAAGATATCTGGTTGTTGGATCTGGTCCCTCTCCTCCTGCAAAAGGAAGGTTCCATACTGATACAATTTTTTTGTGTGTGGTCCAGTACACCAAAGGTGTGTGCCTGTCTCCTGGGAAATGTTTTCTCTCCAGGTCCCTGTGGATGGGTGGAACAAGCCTCAGCAAGCAGGCTGAGAGCAGCAGCTCCTCAGAGGAACCCCGTAAAACAACATTTTCGGGTGTCAGGGCATCCCCATGGACATATCTGCAGATGCCCATTTTGCTCTCCAGCAGGGCCTGATAGGACACCATTCCATGGGCAGGGAGAAAGCTCCGTGTTTCTGCCTTGAGGGGGGTGGCACGGCTGTAACAGTGGGCGAGGGCAAAAAGCTGCAGGTGGTGATGCTCTGGAAAACAGCTGCTTCTGGTAATTCACCCAAAGCTGCCCAGGGTGTGGAGGCATCCCCGACACAGCTCCAAGGCCCTGCTGCTGCTCTCCGCTATGTGCAGCTCCCCTGGTACCTCCACCACCCTCAAAGCAAGGCTCGGGCAGGAACCACACACTCCCAGCCCACAGTTTTAAGCCTTCCTTCCGTGGATAGGGGATTTCCATGCACAGCCCTGATTGCTCTGGATGAGCAGAGGATGGGGCCCTTGTCATGGGCCTTGGTACATTTGTGTTAAGCAGGTTTTGGGTAGATGCCATGTGCAGATGGATACAGAGCATTTCAGCTGTTCCCTTGTTTGCTGCAACAAAAGGACACAATAATTTCGCTGAACCCCGCTGATAGTGCAGAAAATGTTTCTCTTCTCTTTTAGCTGCCCTGGCTTTTTTTCTGCCTTTTTTATTCTTTCTTTTTTTTTTTTTTTCTTTAATGTGGTATTATTCAAACAGGTTGGCTACTGACAACTGAGATCATGATGGCAAAGACAGTTTAAAAAAATATCATGAATTAATTATTTTCTCCCATGCCCGGCTGTATCACTTATCAGGCCTTCAATGGGAGCACTGGCCCAGCTCCCTTACCACGTGCACGCTAATGGCTTGCTCCTCTATTATCCCTTTTGATCAGACACAGGTGGACAACAAGGCCTCCTCCTTGTCTGTTGAAAAAGGTGCACACTGTTGTCAGGGTGATTATATCTAATTACATCCCAGTTAATTATCAGACCTGAATAATTATGGCAGAGCTGCTCTCCTCCAGAGATAGGTGCATCTTCCAGATGTCACACTACGGTCTCCACGGGGCAATTTCCCAAGACCTTTTGTTGGGATGTGCTGGCTGCAGGAAGGGGCTGTGGGGGAACTGCTGAGACCCATCCGGGATCAAACAGTCCAGTGGTCTTCACTTGCCCTCCCTGAAGTCACAGCTACCTGTGCTGAGCTGCTTTCTGTTATACTGGTAACAGAGCCCCCATTGCCCGTCCTGCTGCACCACTGGGGTGGAGGAGCTAGAGAAAAATCAGGAGTGAAGTTGAGACTGGGATTAAGTGATGGGTAGGGAGGAAAAGGTTTTAAGATTTTGTTTTATTTCTCTTTATCCTACTCTGATTTTTTTGGTAACAAATGAATTTCCCCAAGTGGAGTCTGTTTTGCCCATGACAGCAATCAGTGAGTGGTCTCTCTTCACCCTTGTCTTGACCCACAAGCTTTTTGTTATATTTTCTGTCCATTGCCTGGCTTAGTAGGCAGGAGTGGCTTTAGTGGACAGCTGGCACCCAACCCACATCATATGAGTGATGTTTATGTGTGTGTTCTGATGGACTAGATCAGGTGACAGCAGTCATCTCAAACCCCATGTGTTCATATTGCCTGCAGCTTCTTCTGCAAAGTCTCCTCAGCCTGGATCTAGTTGTTCTCTGAAAGTTGTGAATACCTCTGACAACCTGAAAAGAGCATATATTAAAAAAAAAATTAATCTATTGGATTTGGTGTAATATATGACTATTTCCACTACAAAGGCTACCCCAGAGTCTGCACTGTGGGTGAGAGCAAGAAAGAAACAGCGGCACAAAAAACACCCTAGACATTTATCTAAAGAAATGCATGTCAAGCATGCACAAGTTTATAATAGTTTGTATGAAACTGACATGAATATTTAATTTCATGCCAGAATTGCCTCGCTATGAAGACACAAGAGACTTCCATCACAGGTATTTTCCTAGGTCCTTAACCCAAAATTTTGCACCCTCATTGTCATTTAATGAAAATAAAAATACAAGCATAAAATAAAATAAAATAAAATAAAATAAAATAAATAACTATCAGCTTCCGAGTTTCTTTATAGTATAGGCATTCTCTCTATGGTATAAATGCCAAGCCTTACTTTGAGTCTCAGTAGGCTCAGAAGATGCATCTGCATCAACATTTGAATATTTGAATCTAAGATGTGATTTTGAATTGTTTCTCCCTGTGGTCCTCATGTGCCACACTTTGCTTCACAAGGTGGAGTGATCATTTTTATCTGGTGCCTTTCCAGTGGATGAATATAAACCACAGTGCACACGCCAGGAGTGCAATGGATGGGCTGCTGCCACTGAATGTCTGGTCTGTGGGATCAGAGCAGGGGTAGTCCCATGTAAAAGTCCCACGGGCACATAGCATGGGTGATGGGTCCCCAGCACCTGCCATCCCCTCCACAAGCCCACTCCTACCATGACAAACCATTCGCTGTTACAGGTTTAGCAACTGAAGTCTGGTGGCATTGAGGCCATTGATATGTATGCTAAACAATTTCTGTTCTTAATTAGCTCTGAAATTACTATTTTTCCAATTTGCTCACTCCTCTCTTGTTTCTGAATTGTAACACAGGTCAAATAGGTTTTCTGTTTGCTAGCAGTATATCACAACCTACTTTTATGGTATTTATACAACATCAGCACTTTTTCACCTCTTTTAAAATGTAAACTGTCCAGCCTTTTCAGTCTTTTCTCAGATGGGAAATTTCACACGTCCTTTTCCATTCCTGTCACCTTTCTCTGAACTCTGTCTTGCTCTGGTGCAGGCCTCTTGTGAAACTTGGGAGTATTGGGTGTCCAGTCCTGCATATGTTATTCCAAATGTGAATGCATCATCGACTTACATAATTAATTGCTTGCATTTTACACATTATTCTCTATCCTGTTCCTTTTGCAGTCTAACATTATGCCTGACCAATAAATTAGAGCTGTGCTCTGCATCCAAATGATCACTGAGACATCCACCGTGACACTCAGCTGCCTTTCCCAAGCCACTGCAGGTAATTGAGAGCCCTGTAAGGCATATGAGCACATCTATTTTTTTCTCCCCTTCAGTGTGCAACACTTTGTCTGAACAGAGCTGAACCCTGCATGACACCATGTCACCCATTCATCTAGGCAGATAAGGTGCCTCTGAAGTTGCTCACAGACTTTTCAGAATTTGACTAATTCTGTATTCTTTGCAGATTTGATGGATTCACAACCACCTCTTTTCCAGATCTTTCCTGAGTATCCTGGGCAACCCAGGAGGCCATATGGATCCTTAAATAACCTGAAAGGCAAATTTTTGCTATGATGAGACATATCTTTAAAGCCACTTCCTTTTTTTTCTGCCTCAGAATTGAATATAACTCTCACATGAGCAAACATTATATGGGAATTTTTTTTCTCTCCTTTTTTCCCCTCTCCTCTCTCAGGATCCAGGGCTGTCCCACCTATCTAGGTGCAAGCAGAAAAAACAAAGAGTCCATTAAAAGTCAGCAAGAGGAGAAATCTTACTCCGAGACCACTCCAAAACACTGAGGATGGCTATGGTACACACTGGTATCCACTAACAGCTTTGTGCCCATTAGGAGTAATGTTCCTCTATTATATTGCAATTAAAACACCACCATTTTCCTTTATTCCTGTGTCAGCCCATATTTGTCTGAGGTTTCAGGAGCACTGCCTGTCTGTCCCTATTTTTATTTCAGTTTTATTTTGAGGGAAGAGCAGTGCATGATATGGCGTTGCCCGAGATTGGCAGACTCCAACGTGGCATGGAAGAGAGGGACAGGAAAGGTGCCAAGCAGGAATTAAGTCTGCATTCTGCCAGAACAATGCCGCATCGTACAGACGTGTCCCGGAGCACACAGCACCCTAGTGATAATTTCACAGAATTAATTTTCCCAAAATGAAAAAAAAAAAAAAAAAGGCAACAGCACAGAAAGGATGAGGCAAATTACCAACACTAATCAGTCTCTCTCTCTCTTCCCTTTCCCCTTGTATGATAATTATGATAATTAACAAGCTAACAAGCTTCTAGTAAAAACAGTTCCAGAATTTCAATGTATAATTAATATTTACATCCATAACAAGTTGTCATTTATGGTGCATGTTGATTTTCTTTTTTCAAAGGAAATTGTGCTTTATACTCAGAAAAGAAAAATCCATCAAGAACATGCACTAAAAAGGCATCCTAAATTCAGAAATCTTGTCCTTATTTGCTATTTATTTATGTAGGGCTATGCAAGTGTTTTAACATCTGGGTTTATACAAATTATGAGTGCACATATGTAAATAGATGCAGTTTAATCTTTTTCTCCACAGAGGGCCATAAATCCACCACACGCTCAAAATCACTTGTGTTCCAGGTGGGTCCCTGCACATAAACCTTGTATCATCTTTTAGTGACCTGTAAAACCAAGTTCAGGTGACCAGTCATTTGCATAAATGATGGGTCTTTATTATGCAAAACAGCTGCTTGTTCCTGCACGTTTTCTTCAAGAAAGCTGCATCTGTAGTTTTCCACCTGCTGGGAAATATAGAACAGGAGGCAAATACTGCACTAAAATAGGCTCAAATTTCTCAGTGCTCATGCAGGACGGTAGCCATGCTCGGATAGCACAGTGATGACGGACAAGAGTTGCCTAGAGAAGTAACAGCCACTTCTCTTCGAGTATAAAACATCACCCACGGGCAGCTGGGTAAACTGGCTGCAACAAACACCTTAAAACTGCAGCTTCTGCATTACAGCTGAAAGATGCTATGAGCTGAGAAGACTGGTACTGTCTCAAGGGTAGGTTTTGATTGAGTTCTTCTTAACTCATCCATATCGGATGGCATTTCAAAGCAGTAACTGAAGGAAATGGGACAATGATTTACTTGGCATCAAAAAATGGGTTAAAGGATGAAGAAACCTCTAGAGATATACCGAGAAGAGAAGCATTGAGAGATACAGCCAAGAAAAATTCTGGCAAGATTTAGAGTTCTTACTCATTAATATTTGATCCAACAATGTATGTTCTTTGGCCAGTTGTTTTTCAGGTTTTGTCTTCCCCAGTAGTTCAATAACCAAAGGAAGCATGGGCAGTGGGGTGAAGGGCTTGTTCCACCAGTCCAGCCCCAGGGGAAGGATGGTGGTGCTGCAGGGTGGGAGCCAGCTCATCCTCCAGCTCCCTCCGGTGGAGACCACAGCCCATGGTCCCGGGGTATCTGCTTGACGGGAGGGTTGGGAATAGGCAACAAGGGCAAGAAAAAGGGAGGGAATACACACCGGGGAAACTAGGGTGGGTTTGGGTCTCTTTAAGACACAAGTATTCCAGGAAAGGAAAGGCACTTTAAATATCCACAACCTGGAGAGAAACTCATAGAAATATCCAACTTCAGAAGGGAGTCAACACTTTATATTTGAGTTGGAACCAAAGGTAGATTTATACATAAGTGAAGCTGGACCTGAATTCTGGCATTACTTCTTTGCTAGATGAGATGAAATATGTGGTCTAGATATACAGTCAAGTCCACAGAACCCGCACTAATTAAAACACTTCATTAAATCACTCACATCCCAGCTGTGGAGCATAAGTATTCATCTACACCAAGTTGTCATACTGTACAATATTTCATGGGGAAAAATAAGGAAGAGTCATGACCTTGTGCTTCTTCCAAACTACTACACAGACAGATCCCTGTAAACTTTGATAGCAAAATCATCTTGTCACTGTTTTCTAAGTGACTGGCAAACTTTGAATGAATTCTTTACAAATATATTGCACTCACCTTGCTTGGATACTTGCACAAAATTGATTAAATATGCACAAAAAGTCAGAACAGAAATACGCCTAGTGTGCAAACCTAGAAAATGCCTTCTAAGCTTTGACTCTTGTAGTTGTTTCAAGCCTGGAGGTGGGTACCTTGCCATGATGAAATATAGAAGTATTGCACACAGGATGCTCAACAGCTGTTGGGCCATACATTTGATTAATAAGGGCAAAATAATGACACAGGAGACTTAGATTTCTTCCACAAAGCATTTCACCTGGTACCATATGGCATTTAATTAAGAAACTAGGACACTACAAGATACAAACTCTTTGATTAAATTTATTAAAAATTAACTGATATTTCTCAAAGTGCAATTTGAAGTGTGGAAATCTTTATTGTGGACTTCAATCTCCACTAAGTGGGTGTGACTTTTATATACATAACATATATTTATATCTATTTTTATCAGTGGGAAAAAAAAAGTTTTAGCCTTGCAAGTGGCACAAGATAACACTTCTCTTTATTATGTGCAATTCAAGAATTATGGTAGAAGTTAGGCAGTTCAGATGGCCCTCTTAAGCCATAAAATATTTTGATGGAATGAAATCCCTCTTTTACTGTGGAAACTGAAGCATTTCTCTGCTGTTGTCAGCCACTTACTAACTGTGCACTGATCCAAAGTGTGAATATTTAGAAATTGCTTAGGCAAGGAAACAGTTCAACAGCTACACAGGGACAAATTAACAGCAGTAATACATACTACTGTCAGTAAGAAAGAGGATGCAAAACTGCTTTAAGAGTGACTAAATAATAAGCTTCAGATGAAAAAGAGGAAATAGGAGGGACACATTCTTGCAGGACTTTCAGTTGAATCAGGGAACCCTCTAGGGACAGAAAGAACAAATCTACCTAGCCATGATCCTGAATGAAGACTAATAAAGGAAAAGAAGTTGAATAACTTAGAGAGCTTCACCCCTTCCCAACTCTTCTTTAGGATAAGAAATAAAATTAAGACACATAAATATATGTGTGTGTGTGTGTGTGTATGTGTGTGTGTATGTGTGGGTGGGTGCTTATTATTTCTTCAGATCTTTCTCTCATGTTCTAAGCAGTTTGTAACACAATGTTAGAGTCTGGCACAAAGCCTGTCTGTGCCTTTTATGCTTGTAGTGGGTCTGCAGCCCCAGAGTACTCCTAAGGATGCAGCTTTGGAAAGGGCTGGATGTGCAGCAGTGGGAGTCCACAGCTCACAGTGCAAAGGCAAGACTCTTTTCCTGAGACCGTGTACTGAGCTGTGAGAGATCCCATGATGAAAATTCTGGTTAAAGATAATTTTGGCTCACTTTGGACTGACACTGAACAAACACAGGAACAGTTCTCACAGGTGGGAAACATTCCTTCTTAGTGGTGAAGTAAAAATTTGACATGGACTTTACCATATCCTTGGAGGATGCCCCAACAAAGCTTCACTCACTGGACATGCAAGCTTTGTTATTAGCACAGGCAACTCAATTTTCTTGGGATAAGAAGACCACTGGCTGCTTTATTCAGCTAGGCTCTTTTTGATAGCCTGGGTTCAGACCATGGGGACAATGACTCACATCTTAAAATTTGAAGCCATCAGTATGCTGAGCGCCCAGATTTTCAAAGGGCCCCCGTTTGATTAAATGTGTTTTAAATTAGAGTAGAGCAAGAAACAAATCTGTTCACATAGTAAATAAAATCCTCCACTTGGGGTGCACAATGCAAGACTTGGAGTACCAAGAAGCTGTTCTCATCTCAGAACACGGCTGCAATAGGGACATAATCCAGAGTGGCTACTCTGTTAACTTCCAGCCTGGACATACTCATTTTCTACGGAGTGCTGCCTACATTTAGGTGGTTCTGGAGGTGAGTTAAGTGGAGAAACCAATAGACATGCTTTTGTGACCAACAAAGGCATCTGTTTAAGGAGATGATTCAGAGCATTGTTTTAAATTCACCCCCTCGCACACACTCACTTATTTTGCAATAGCCTCCCCATGAGGACAGGTGCTGAGCCTACAGAAATGTAGGTGCTATTGGAGATATGTTCACTGGGGAAAAACATGCAGCTTTTCATCATGGTAGATGCACTGATGCCCTCTATTTCACTCTTTTATTAAGGACGTTTTATCAGATGTGCCCTCAGAAATAGGAGCATTGTTTCCATTAGTCCTCAGGACTCCTTGCTATATGTTATTCTACAAAACACTTGAGCGAGAGGCAGCGCAAGCTTACTGTACCAGTCAGGGCAGGATGGCTTTGCAGACTGGAAGGAGGAGGGTGCCCTGCATCATGCCATCCTTCAGATCCCTGAGAGGCTACAGTGTGTAACTCACAACTCCCAGCTTACACCTGTGCAACCCACTGCCTCACAGCCGTGGTGGCTGGAAGCTGAAGGTGGCTGGAACAGACTGGAAGCTGCAGTAAGGTTTGCCCAACCATGCCTAGAGGTGAGTTGGGCAGACGCTCTTAGCAGTGAGGATGAGGGAATGGGCTTGATCTGCAGGTGATCTCAAATACTTCTGAATCAATTGGACAGGCTTTTGTGCCTGTTCATGGATGGCAATAGCTGTGATGGGCATGGGATGTGAATGCATCATCGTGCAGCTCTCTCTCTCGACATGATAATACAGTCCTTTTGTAGACAATTCCCAGCACTAGAGAGAGCTAGGAAAAGCTAGTAGCTCTTGCCAGTCTTGCTCTGCATGGGACTTCAAGGCAATAACCCCCTGGAACCTCTCTTTTGCTCCCAGGAGAAGAAACCATCTACCACTCCCTTGACTCAGCCCAGGACCATCCTTTATTCTCCACCACTGCTACCTCAAAGAGAGCTTTTAGGTTAAAAACCCCTCATTGCTCACACATGTAAATATAAAAAGATTCCTTAGGAATCAACATAAGTTTTTCATGTAAACATGGGATCTGTATACAGCAAAGGAGAGAGAGATGAGGAAAAGAAGAACGGAAGGAAAGCAAGCAAGCCCACGCCCGACACTGGGAGCCTTGATTATACCAATCATAAAACATAAGGACAGGTACTATTGTTCGCATTTTACTCATGAGAAAGTGAAGCTCTCTCTCCGTCACATATTCTTTCTTTTATCTTCTAAATCTACTCTCTTTCAGCTGGAAGCCATTCCCCCTTGTCCTGTCACTACACACTCTTGTAATGCTTGTACATTCACTGTGTTTCACTTTATGTCAAATGTGACTCTGAATTTATGAATACCATGAATTGTCCATGTGTCTCATTGGGAATTTAGACCTTAGGCTGCATGCTTGCTATCTTCAACCTTAGAGATTCCAAATGTGTAGGCACCATTAGAACTAATTTCCCCCAAATCTGTTCCATTTTTGCACTCTGCACACATGGCTCTTAGTCACACTTTTCATGCAAGAAAGCTTCACACAAAACAAGTGATCTCTCATCCGAAAGGGAGAACAGAGAGGTGCTGGGGACATGGCCACAGCCCCCCGTCCCCTGGCCTCATTCCTCTGAGTGAGAGCATGGGCTCATTGCCTGCCTTTTCTTCTGGAGCAGGCTGTGCCTTCTGGCCTGCTCTCTGCACTTGCATGGAAAGAAAATGCCCATCGCCTTGTCTTCTTACAGGCCATTCACATAAGGGAAAATAAAAAGCTTTGCCTTAGTCAGAATGTGTCAGCGTTTGAGTCAATGGCAAACCTGATTTATTTTTTCTCCCAGTAGGTAAGAATGTGCCTCTGTGCAGAATAACAGAAGACACCCTCCTCCACCCCCTCCTTGCTGCCTATTTGTTTTCTCCCAGTTAAGTCTGTGAGGAAATCCTCTTGGTAAAGCCAGTTAATAAGATTAGATAAATGTCTTTGAAACCAAAATGCTGATATAAAAATCAGAACAACAGAGCACCAGCTGGCTTTTCTTTTGCTCATTCAAATGCAGCTGGAACACCACAGCCAGTAACGTGCAAACTGGGAGTGATAATCAATAAGCAGTGAAACAAGAGCAAGATGCCTCTGGAGGAATTTTCCCTTGGTGAGAAAGATGGATTAACTCTAATTCGCAAGGCACATGAACAAAAAACATTTGCCTAAATTCAGACATAGTTTAAATACTGCTCCGGAGAACCATGACAGCCTGAAATAGCAGTGAAACAAGATCCTTAGGACACAGCCAATGATGATATTTAATGTAGGCAATGGCCTTTTTTAATGCAAGGTAGCTGCTGCATTGTATAATAAGGAACATATAATAACGATGTATAATGATTAAAGGCTGTTTAGTTAAGAACACGGGGTGAGAGAACGATGTTGCTGACTATTATAGCTCTGTGCATACAGAGGCATGCAGTTCTGGGCAGCTTATCCAGCAGGGTGCTGTGTACACAGCAGGCTAAAGACAGAAACATTAACTAAATCACAAGTTCGGATCATTTATCTTATCGTCGCATGGGGGAAGAGTTTATCTTTCAAGCAGGCACACCTGCTCTCCTTGTAAAACTTTACTCATTCCATTGCCAACCGCGTTCTTTCTTCTTGTTCAAACATGCCGCTGCAGGAGTGGGATGGAGCCAAGGATGGGTGTCCATCTCTCCTGGAGCGAGCTCTCATCTCTGCATCTGCACATCCTGACTCAGGCAGGAACACCTGCCCGTCCCGGGGCACCAGCCCACGGCAGCAGCACACAGGCTCCATTGCTCATTCACGTCACCCATGACAAGGGTGCCAGGCTGAGACTGAAAATGCTCTGCAGCCATTTACAGAAACAACACGAACTCCTCATTTTGTGCTTCTGCCCTATGGAATAAAGTGTTAGGAATTAAATTTGAGAATCTGACGAAATTTGAGGGTTTCATTGGGTTGTGGTAGTCTAGTGAACTGGGTTCAAAATCTCATTTACTGGGATTTCAGACAAAACCTGTAATGTCTTACAAGATAAAATATACCTGAAATGTCAAACCTCTGGCCAAAGGAAGAACCCTCTAAGGGTGGCATCAAACCCACGTGGATGAACGATCACCTCAAAAAGTGTATTGAGTTAAGCAGAGATCACATAAATACTGGAAATTTGGATTAGGATCTAAAGAAGTTATGTTAGAGTTGAGAATGTGTGCCACCAAATTGGGAATTATTTCAGTTAATCTGACGTCAGTCTTAAGCAAGACTGGTCCTATAGATGAGGAACTAAAACGAGAACAGGTGCAGGGAAATGTTACTGGGCATATCCATAAAATAACAAATCTATTTTATGAGTGGACACTAAAAAAGCTGTGCTTGTTTAACATAAAAAAATGAAGTCTGAGAAAGGATATGGTTCCTTTTAATAAATACATTGAAGTGATATGCAAACACTAGATAGAGAGCAGAGCCACCCAACTAGGGGACAATATTGGCACAAGAACAAATTAATATGAATGGGCTGTGAAAAGAAACTTGGATACTAGCAGAGGGTTTCTAAGCAACATGAAAAAGGTTCTGGTACAGCAGTACAGCAAACAGATGAGTAGGAGAGACATTATTTCTGGTGTTTGATAGAGCTGAAAATGATCATGTGCAATCTGGTTGACTGAACCAGCAGCAGACAGCACCTAGGAGGTCCCTTCTAGTCCTATCCTTGACATTTCTAAATGGTTTTCACTAATTGGAGGGGAAACTACGTACACAAAGGTCAAACTCAGGATCTTTGGAAAATTTGTATAAAAACACCTGAATAAATAGAACTTATATTAGGCCAGTTTGTAAAAGTCAAAAGGAAACGAAAGCTTCCTCTTGATTGCTAACAGCTGCAATCCCTGCCATCCAGCAAGGCTGTTGGCAAGAGAATCCCCACTGTCACCAACCCACGGACGTACATGGCCAGCGCACTTGTGCTCACACCCTTTTTGCTCTGAGCCTGCAGAAGTCACAGCTATAGATCACCACGCTGCAGATACTGGGCTGCAGGGCTCCCTCCACACATCCTGTCTTTCCCACAGACAGGACTGCACCTTGTTAGAATGTTAATGAAAACAAACTCTCAAAATATCCACAGCACAGGTTTGACACAGTTCATGTTAAATTAAACTCCATGAATCAAGTACCTGCATTTGCATACGTGGTTGCTCTTTCCTGAGGTCAGTAATGTCTCTCTTGCTTCAGTACGTTCACCTGCTTTAAAGTAAGGGATGCTAAGAAACTCTATTGGGCACTATCTCATATTAGCTAGTATAGATAATGAACAACAACAACAAAAAAATCCAGTCCCACAGTAACCTCCCTTCTTCCCCCACCCCGCTTCATTATACATATGCAAATCACATGGGGGACTAAAGCCAAAAAAAAAAAAAAAAAGGAAAGGTTACAAATCAGGTTAAATTGTTCAGTATTTATAGCATGAATAACAGACTGTAAATAAATAAACAACAATGGTGTGTGATAAAGCTTTAAAGCCCACAATGTGATTCCTCATGTCAAGTAACTACTGATTAATTTGAATAGAAATTAACAGCAAACTGGAAGATAATTGTGTAGAAGCTCTGTATCCTGGATCCAGAGCGCAGGTGCTGGGTCACATCTGCCCCCAAGGGTAGCATAGAGACCATTATTCTTAACCAGAAAACACCCTGTCCCACTTTTACAGCAGAAGACTCAGGAGGACAGAAAAATGCTATCAATTTGATGGCCATCAGTTCTGTAATCATCCCACATCCATGTCCCCAGAGACGTATTTAGTATCAGATGCATTTTCAACCAAATAAATATTCCAGACTTCAGTGTTAATACACCATTAAAATGACACCATCATGCTACATGGAATACTATAAATTAGACCTTGAATATTAGAGGCCAGACAGAAATAGCCATTACTCTCTCCCCTGCCCCTTTCTCCATCACTGCCTACCCTCCCAGAGAAAAATATTTGTAAAAGAAGCAGAAAAAATGGCTTGCTTGTAACAGCACATGTGACTTTGAGGCAGACACTTTTCCTCCGCTGATGCAGGTTCCTAAATATCAAGAAATGAGCGCTGGGAGGGTCAGCTGGAGAACATTTTCAGTTCAGAGCATGGTGTTGGAGATGTGAGCTGGGTTTGCTCTATCTTCCCTTCTGCCTCTTTTCTCCTCCCTCTTCCCTCACATCATCTCTCCCTACCCCTTCCTTTTGGCGCTATATAAACCAGAGGGCAGGGCATCCAGCTGCTTCCACAGCAGAACAATGTTTGGGCAGAGTCCATGTTGACACAAGTGCATTATATCCTGAAGGGTCAACTGCAGCTTTTTTTTTTTTTCTTTTTTTTACTTCTTTTTTTATGAACTGTGTAGAATTAACCTTCTGCTTTTGCACAGATGCCATTAGTTCAAAATTTATGAGCTCGTCTAATTGTCATCTTCTATCATTGTACTATCCTGTCAGTTTAAGGGCAGTATTGTTTTCCCATTAATATGACTAGAAACCCTCCCCTTCCTTAACATTTAATAAAAGGTGCATGTAGGACTGGTTAGACAATCAGGACTCCATTCTTCCATCTTGGGCTTTTCTGAGCAAGGATTACTAGGAGCGACCTTATCGCTCTCTGCAACTACCTGAAAGGAGATTGTAGCTAGATTGGACTTGGTCTTCTCTCCCAAGTAACAAGCGATTAGACAAGAAGAAATTGGCCTGAAGATGCACCAGGGAAGGTTTAGGTTGGATATTAGGAAAAATTTGTTCACCAAAATGGTGGTCAGGCATTGTAACAGGCTGTCCAGGGAAGTGATAGAATGACCATCCCTGGAATTGTTAAAAAAAAATGTGTAGATGTGGCACTTGAGTATATGGTTTAGTGTTGAACAAGGTAGTGTTAGACTAGTGGTTGGACTCAATGATCATAGAGCTCTTTTCCAGCCCCAGTGATTCTCTCACCTAAAGGTCAAACACAAACCCATGGCATAGCAGCCCATGGTCTGAATACTGGCTAACTTTGTACCTCAACATCTGCCCCTGTGTGCAGGGGAGAGCTGTGCAAGGGCTTAGCCTGCTGTACATAACCCCTCTCCTCGGCACACCTATGCTTCTCGGCCCTAGAGTCCTTTAGGAATGGCCGCGTTGACATGGGAGGGCCGATGTGTACAGCCCATGTTTCCAACGTACAGCCAGTTTGAGAAGTGCCTTGGTAAATGCACCATCCTGCCGCTCTGACGGGGCAAAACTGCTGCAGTCATCTAGAGGCAACAGCCCAGCCAGAACACTCTGTTTGACTGCTGTTCCTGGGAAACAAAATCATTCCTCACCGTTTCAGAAATCATCCCAATTCCGTAAAATGCTCTTAAAGTGAAGTTCAGCCAGTGGAGTTGCTTGCAGAGATTTATATCTGACACAATTCCATCTATTACCCAAGGACGTAGTTTTACCAGTAAACTTCCTCACAGATTTGAGACTGACATTCTCAGAACAAGCAGCCTGTGATTCTTCTAGATATTCTAGGCACATTTTCTGCATGCTATAAGGTTTTTTTTTTCTGGTGGCAATATACTCCACAGTCTATGAAAAATGGACTATCTGATGGTGCTTGACTTTTCTCTCTTTAATGCGATCTCTACTAAAACCAGCACAAAGAAACACATCCCCCCCTCCACCCCACTTCTAAATATTGCACATTAATAGCTCAGTGTGCAGATACATTTTTAGATACAAAACAATCAAGCAAATCACAGGTTTTTGGTTTTTTTAAGAAACTTCCACCGAGTCTTTGTGTGTTCACTCTTCCAAAACACAATGCTGTGGTATCTCAGAGTTTCTGAAGTGGCAGTGTAGGCACTGTACTCTTATGTTTCATTGAGTGCTCGTTCAAAACAGCTGTATGTTCTATATAAAACATGTTTACATAGTAAATGTACTTCCTGTAGACACAAAGAAATGTTAATGAATAACCATTCCTGCATTTCAAATTTTGCAGGGCTGTTGGAAGGATCAGTGCATGACAAAATAGTTAATGTTCACCCACTTTCTGGCACATGAAATCTGTTACTACAACTAATCCCTTACAGAGAAAAGAAAACATGGAAAACAAACTGGCGCTGGCTAGTTCTACTACACTTTTTTCTTTTTTTTTCTGAGAAACTGTGAGATGCATATACATGGGAGAGGAACAGAGGAGGTATTCAGTGGAGAATGCCAGAAGGCATGGACTCCTTTTGGTAGGCAAGGCTGTTGGCTTTAATTGTATATATTGTCTTGGATTCTCACCTTCAGAAAAAACGCCAGTTTGATCTCACACAGTATTCACTACCCATATTTACATCCTATTGCCTGAGGCCCAGGGAGGACAAACAACAGGCATTTTCCTTTCAATTTCTATCTGAAAATCTATATGTCTTAAAAGACTTCTTAAATAAGAGATCTCCATTGATCCTTGAAAATTTTTAAAATGCAAATATCAGGTGATCTAACTTAGAGTGCTGCCCCAAAAAAGCCTTAAAAAGAAAACTCATTTCTACTCTAGGCGAAGTTCTTCCTGAAACACAAAGATACTAAAGAATCTAGTATTTGGTTTGTAGCTGTGAAGTCCCACACATGATCCTCACTTCCCTGCAATGTAAGCCACTAAATTAATTAGGTTTTGCTATACAGCAATTTTATCTGAACTATGTGGCTCTTTCTTCCAGTCCCCTGAAAATACACAAGCCTGAAAAAGATGTACAGATAGAAATCAATCCCCTTCAAGGGAAACTGAAACAGCATGGGGAAGATCCTTACCAGAGTAAAGGATCTGCCCCAAAGAAGATGGAACAGGAATAGTTTACACCAACCAGGAATCTGCTCTGCATCTGCAGACCAATTTATGAAAAAAAGGTGACGCGCCACACATGGACCAGATGCACTCATGTAGTGTAAGGCAAAAACAAGCTCTGCTGGGGATGTTCCAACATCTCTACACAAGATTTCACAGTGTACAAAAATCACTTCATGTGAATGAAAATCTTTTCTAACTGCAACCTCTCTGCATGGTTTGAAATTGCTACTGTGGACAAGGTTTTCAAAGGCCACCCAACAAGCAATGCTCGACTAGCTCTTCTTCACAGCATATGAATAGCACATTTCAGTTTCAACAGACTGAAAAATCATTACCACATCAATAAGGCTGAGACCTTAGTGAAATTTTCTCAATAAACATATTTCTTGACAATTATTATTTTTGTTCAAAAGATATGTATTTCTTTTGAGTAATTTTTTCTGGTGCTCTCATGGCAATTAATAAATGACAATCTGAATTTTTTCCTTTTAGGGATATCAATACTCATGTTTTGTAAAAAACAGTAATTTGTTAAAATAAAGTATTTATTAAATTTGAAGAACCCATTCTCTTAAACTATGTAAGGAGAGGGGCAACTGATGGACTTCTGACAAATTCCAAAAGTCCTCAGAAAACAGTGTGGAAAATGTGATGAACCTCTACTTAACTATTAAAATGTTTGCAAAAATTTTTTTTGGATGTGTTCAATTTCTCCAAAAGTGATCTGAAACAAAAGAGAAAACAAGTTTCAACAGCAGACAAAATTAGAGACACATATAAACAAAACTGATGAAATCAGAAAAAACTTGATTTTTTTAATACACATCCTAAGAAAAGAGATAAGAAAGTGAATGTCGGCGTGGAGTGCTATTTTGAATTACCAAACACTGCCACCATGTGTTCACTTCAAAGGCCATCAGGCTGCTTGAAAACCGCTAGATGGGATGTATTAAAAGATAAAAGTAAACCAAATTTGTTGCTCTATCTCTTACGTAAACGTTTCTGTATAATGCAATAGTGATGACAACCCCAAAAAGGTTTTAATTACTTTTAGTCGCTGGTGTCATGTTTGAATAAGAACACATGGTTCTGTTTCTAACCCTTCCTATCGTCATTGAGGAGAGCACAAACCAGAGAGTGACTCAAAGAACATAAAGAACAAGCTTTGTTTCCACACACAGATGCCTACCATAAAATATATTTCATTGTACTTGAGCACTGCCCACCTCAGCGAACTTTTAGTTGATCCTGATGCTCCCTAGAAGGTACCAAAAACCACAAATGTTGAAATGGCTTGAAATTATGTCAGAAGAGGTTTATGTTTATTTATTAGAACAACGTTCTCCATCCAGAAGGTTTCTGGGCACAGGAATGGGCTCCCTAGGAAAGAGGCCACAGCACCAGCAGAGTTCAAGAAGTGTTTGGACAGTGCTCTCGGGCACATGGTGTGAATCTTGGGGGTGGGTCTGTGCCAGGCCAGGGGTTGGACTCAATAAGCCTTGAGGGTTCTTTCCAACTTGGCATATATTCTGTCACTCTGTGATAAACTGACTAATTGAACTTGGACTAAGTGGCTTAAGAATCATTGCTCCCTCATTAGCATTATCCAGGTAAACAAAATAATTCAACACTTTTCCTCATGGGGTGCTGCAGCTTCCAAATATGTGCCTGTATAGATTTACTGAGTGAATACCTCAAGGAAAACAAGGACCTCAGAGAGAAAGGCCAACAATTAAATCAGATCCAAGTAATACTTGGGTGAAATACCACACCAGGAAGAAAACATTCTTTGGTACAATTCTTGATGTATCTAGATATATAGCTATTCCAAGCCTCTTTGGAATGCTGAATGTTCAGAGTTTAGACTCTTTCTTGTATCTTAAAAGTGATTCTAAAGAGATGGCAAAGATGAGTAACTGAAGTGGAAAAGTAAGTAACTGATAAAGGACAAACCCAATGACCTCTACTGTATCTCCTGCCATTTGTTCTTCAATGTGCACTGTAGGGTATACACTTATTCTACAGCTCTATTCCACAAGTCTTTGAACAGCAGGAAAAATCCGTAAGCCCTGCATGCAAATGACATGCAGGCTGTCATAAGCCATAAGCCCTGCATGCATAAGCCCTTCTGGCAAATGACAGCATTAAGTCAGAATAAATAACTGGATTGTCCCAGCCTGTTCCAGATTTGTTTAACAATAGATGGTAGCAGTGTTCCCATCAGAGAGCTTCAGAGGTAGGAAAACAAACTGAAAAAGCATCTTTGACAGAATAGCCAGAAATCCTTCATGCTTCTTACCATAAACTTAGAGCAGCAAATCACATCTGTGGCACTAATTAGGGAAGAAGAAACTGTCAGTGTGCTCCATCTTAGGAAAAAGCAAATGAAGTGAACAGAATGCAAGACCATTTTACCAAAGTTTAAATATAGCAACAAAAACAGAACTTATGTTGTTGAAAATACACTTCTGCAGCCTATAAGGTGCTTTTTAGTACACGAATGCACTTTCAAAAGGAGAAAGTGTGTCAGTCATTTATGTACTTTCAAAACATGACTGTGTGTTAATTTCTTGATCTCTTTCCTACAATGAATATAAAAAACTTAAATTATTTCTGTCTTAGAATACTTATCACCATCAAAGCAAGTGTCATCAAAAATATCACTACCAAGACACACTTAGCAGAAGTTAATATATCTGAGCAAAGTCAATGGGTACAAAATAAGCCTCCAAAAATGTAATTAGGATTTGCTGACTCAGGTTTTTAAAAAAGCTGAAATTTTAGACTGTGGCTTACACACTACATTAGACTAATTACTCTCTATTTCTAGGTTTAATCTATTTTATCTAGTTCAAACTTCTTCACATAATTTAGTTTCACAGCAACAAAAGAATCTTTGAAAAGTGACAAAGCTAAATTTCAAACACACATGATATATTTCAAGAGTAGCATAAAGGAAGCAATATGATCTTAGTTTATATCCATCCCCCACACTGAATAAATCAAACTAGTAATTCTCTAGCTGTGATTTCCAGTCAAGAAACATTGCAAAGAAGCTTATTAAAATGTAACTTGAATCTTTAATCCTTTGTAGAGCCAAACATTCTCCAGACATTACCCTCTGGTTTTACTCTCCATGGGAGAAAGCAAATGGAGAGCGAGACACTGGTGGTCTTCTGTGAATCTGTTCTTCAACCTATGCATTCCTTTGAAGTTCTACTGTTTGGTGATGATAAAGGGGGAGAATTTATTTTGAAAAACTAAATTATTCAAATTAATATTGTGTGCAGTAAGAGGATAACTTTCTAAACCACAGTGAATACGTGTCTGTGAGCATGTGCATGTGCGTGTTCATATTCGTTCTGTATGAAATAAATGAACTAAATATATATTGGAATAAGCAGATGAAATTAAACAAAACACATACTGTGCAAAAGTTATTCCATCCTGTCTCCTTTAAATCTGCACTTATAAACAACTGGTTACTGTGTTACCAGCTCTGCCCCAGAGTTCAGAGCAAGATCAGAGTGTTTACAACTAATAACAACCACAGATGCCAACGAGCACTATTTTATGCTGAAAGTTCGTAATTTCTTAACCTGTCGAACACGGTCTCTGACATAATATCTGATGTATTCCAAAGTACAAAATTGCTTTTTGGATTTAAAAATTTCCAGAGCTTTTATTCACACTTTTTTCTCAGTGTTTTTTCAGTACAGTGGGAAACTAAAAAAAATATTTAAAAAATCAATGTACAAAACACAAAATATATTTACAGCAGAACTTCTATCATCCTGATTTAGTTCACAGTAAACCTTTTTCAGTGGATTTGACAAACAATCCATTTTCTGGAAGCTTGATCATTTCATCTCCAGTATCAACAGCTACCTTCAGATAAAAAGACTAAATTTTGCATCCAAAATTTGATAATGACTTATGAAGTTTGTCTTTGAATTAGATTTATCAAATATGAGGTCTCCATAACTACTGAGATATAACAATTGTAAGCCCCTTCAGTTCATGTAGCTAGATGCATTAACATTAGCCTTCTGTCACTGGTTTTCCTTATTTTTATCAAAGTCGTCTTTGTAAGTTCCATGGTTTCATCCCACTTGTTTTTCTCAGGGCTTGTGTACGTCACCAAGTTCTCAGTGTACTGCAAGACTGACTTCAAGAACCTATGAGAAATAACATTAGAGAAAAACTCCTCTAAAGATTTAAAAAGAAAAACAAAAAAAAAGAGAAGAGAAGAATATCGCAATGCCTGATTCAAAGCTGCAAACATCTTTGAGTTTCCAAATCTCCTCATGATGACTGGATGATCAATATACTAAGGTTTGCTCTACTTTTGGAGAAAAATCACTCCCTCCCTCTCACAGTAAGATGCAAAGATTTTCAGAACTGCCGTTAACATCACTATAGAAAGAATACAGTGACCAAATGTGTGACAGCATTTTCCCCAAATGGCTTCCTTTGCTTTCTTGGTCAAATGTTTCACAATATACGTGATATCCAACCAGCTGTTAATTAACACACAAGGAGTAAAGTCAGCAACATATTCAATGCAGCTTTTATGTATTAATATTCCCTATCTACACTTCAACAAAGCTATTTTAGCTCTTGAGTGAACATTGCCAAGGTAAAATTATGACTATAATGATAAAAAAATCTCTACAGCACAGATAAAAAAGGAATTCTGGGGCAATTCCTATTTTTACAAAGTAAATTTATATACTCACTTCAGATACTGCTGATAATCAGAAGGATTCTTCCTACAAACTGAATAAACACTGAGTAGTTCCAGAGTAATCAATAGTAAGATGAGCCGCAACACAGGAGACAAAAATTTAATGCTATAAATAAAAAAAACATACCTAAATAAACAAACTAAAACCAAATTAAAAAGAAATCATTAATATTAAAAAAAATTCTTCAGACTTCTGCAACCAACCTAAATTGCTGGATATTGCAAAGTTGGGGGAAAAAAAAGGACTATGAAATGTCCTTCAACAAAAAGCAGTGCAAATTCCAGAAAAGTAAACAGAGACTATAAACTGAAAAAGAGAGGAGGAAAGAAGGCAAATATCTAAGATTCCAAAGAAAAACTCGCAAGCACCCATTAATCCATAGATAATAAGCTACAGTTCAACTGAATCACAAATGTGTATCATCAGTTGTAAGTTTAAGCTATGTTCCTTAAATAATATGGTTAACATTTTTAGGAACATAATAACACAATACTTATAAATAACCAATAACACAATACTTATAAAACTCTGGAAAGCCCTTATAATGAAGAAAAAAATTAACGGAATATTAAACAATATCTCTTCTATCTATAAAGAGACTGACCCAGGTGTAATGACAAAAAGCAGCAAACTAAAGTAGATAAAATATTCCAATCAGTTAAACCTATTGCAGTCAGATAAACCTTGAATGGCATTTACATACCTAAAAGGAAAAGCTAGAAACTAAAGAAATACAATCTAACATCCAAGTAATAATTTAAAAGCTTGCAATTCACAGTGACATAATCTAACAATGCCCATTAAATTATTCTCCAATTTGAGATTTTCTTGTTATTTCAATACTTGTACTTAATAGAAATCTGGTTTGACGCTCGACTCTGAAATGGTTAACAAGAACACGTGAACACTGTTGACTTTAAACTTCCAAGAGAAGCCACTGAAAGGCAGCAACAGCAGCGTGCAGCCATTCCCTCATAAACCTAACCACACGGTAAAGCCAAACCAACCTGTTCAGCATCCGTCGGTAGTTGTGCCTCTGGCGAGAACGCAGAGCCTTGCGAACCCACTGCGCGTATCTCAGCCCAGCGCCGGCAATAACCTGCTGGGACACTTGATGGCACTGCGTGCTTATTTTGCGGAGCACCACCACCACTTCCAGGACAGGTCGCGGGGAATACAGAGTGCAAATACGTGTATCACAAAGTTCCATCAGCAGCCTCCAAAACAGGAAGGGATTTTTAGTGTCAATCTTTTGTTAGCTGGATTTACAATAGGATACATTTCATTTTAAGTGCGGTTTGACTCTCAATGTTTTAATTCAGAAAACCTGGAAACAAACTGCCCTTACCTCATGACTGAAAAAAAGCAAGGATCTGTGAAGTAAGGGGTAGTGATTGTGTTTTCTGTCACTTTATTGAATATAGATGCAAAACTGATTATGATGAATATGTTTCCCATTTCAGATCAAAGAAACACAACCACAATAAACAAAACTGCCTGGCTGAAATGATATACACTGAACACATCAAATCACAGCAGGGCTGTAGTTGAAGCCTCCCACCATAGCTCTACTCACAATGAATTAACATCCACCATAATAAAACTCACTGAAACAAGTGCTATTAATTAGTACTCCCATAAGTGTGTGGTCTTTCTTCTGGGCAAAACAAGAAGCAGATTGAACATTGCGTAAAATGCAGGTGGTGAGGCCATTTTTTAATCAACGCCACACCAGATCGTGCTTTGTTAAAGCACACAAATATCTTCCTGCTGTCCTATCTGCTACACTAATGTGTCACACATCGCTTTAAACACTCTATTCTTATAGAAGTGTTTCTTAATCTCCCTCATGCTCAGTTTATCCCTGAGATAGCAAAACATTAATGACTTCAAGTGATAAAGGCAGAAAACTCTAACAAAAAAAGGTTTAACACTTCAATAATTAGGCTTCTTTCCCACAAATGATAAATTTGCAGATTGGTGGGTAGGAAGCAGAAGACCCACATGTCACATAAGTGAAGCAACAGGTAAAATCCTCTTTGCTCTATGCCACCCACGCCTAATGAGTTTGATTAGGAGTGTTTTGTTCCAACATATTCATTCAGCCTTGGGACTCTTAAGGCTGCTCTAAGAGTGGCAATCAAAAGTCAAATTATTTTGATCATTATTCCAAGTCAGACATAATTGGAACTAACATACCTCCAAGTCTGACACCAAGATATTTTCTCTTTCTGAATCTTGATATTAAAGCATGAAGAATAGAATTACATGGCGGCATATAGGCATTTTGAATGCCACACACAGCTGTGACACCAGGCACATTAAAAAGAATTTCTGATGCAGTTTTAGCACAAACTAAAACCAGCCCAATCTAGTAAGTACACAAATATTTAATTTGCTTTCGTGGTCCGAAAAAGAAAAAAAGGGTTATTTTTTCAGGCTAATTTCCAAGTAAAATCTCTACTGCAATTACATAATCTACAAAGTCTCATCCTCATTTTGAAGGTGATGCTCAGCTGCAATCCTAAAATTTTCAGTTTAAATCAGCAGCAACACTAGGAAAGTGCATACAACATTTCAAGCATTTCTCAGCAAACAGGGAAATGATAACTTAGGTTTGAGAGTTCTTATGTTGGGCTGCAATTAGAAGCTGACAGTGGGAACCAGGAGGGCATCAAACTCACCTCTCAGTTAGGACACTATTGATAGGATCTTCTGAACTGCAGCAATTCTGGGGCATGTAATGCTGCAACTGAGATATAATTTCAGATATCATCAAAATTAAAGTATTAGCTTCAGCATTTCCTTCCAACCTTAAAAACAAAAGAAAAAAAGTAAGATTAGATTATAGAACTGTGTAGTACTCATTATTTCTTAAATGGCATAGATCAAGATGCAGTTTTTTTTGGATAGCAGTGTATTCAGTGTCTACTCTTACACTCTAATATTATTTCTTTTCCCTCTTCCTTACAAGCAAGATTTTCTTCCCCCAACTAAAACCTTTTCTCAGTGTCAGCAATCTCCAGAAGCCCTCTTAATCTTCTATTTATTCATAAAAATCCTGCAGTATACTGAATATATGATAGATGCATTAAATTTTCTTCTCTCAGCTCTAAACAAGTACAGTTTCCTCCAGTGATATTATTAATTACTTCCTCCGTTTCCAATAACAATAGAATGTTATATTTTTTTTCTAACTAATATCTCATATAAAGTTTCCCACTGGTTACCAAGTCCTTTTCAGAGCAAAGAATCATTTGCTGTTTTATATCTGGTGACCTTATACAGCACATACATACCCTTTAATCGTTTGTACTTGTTCCTCAGGAACTGTTGGCAATTCAGGCCATAAGTGGATGCTTTTCATACATTCCAGAACCTCAAAAATATAAAATGAAAAATGTTTTGTAAAGTATAGACTTTGACATGCTTTTCTTAGTGGCCCATTTAGAAAAAAACTGCAACAGGCAGTAAGTTTCTTGTTCACTAGTCATAATTGTGTAAGCCAACTTCAATTGTTAAGGTTTAGGTCGGGGCAAAAACTCTTGACGTACGCTTCCATGCTAAAACATTATCTGAATGAACTAATTTAGTATTCTATGGGTTTTTTTAATATAAAAAATTAACTAACATGACTTTTGTAACAAACTGTTTGAATGCCGTTGAAAAGTAAAAGAATTAAGCATGTCTACTGCAATCTCAAATCACAGAGGAACATCCTCAAGCAGTTCATTAAACTGATTGGCATAGAAATACCACGACAGTGGAAAGCAGATTTTGCTACCATGACAGAATCTTCATCAGCTAGCCTTCACACAGTAAAAAGTTTAGTAATAGCCTAGTCCAAGATGCCTGGAGATAGGACCGAGCAGTGTTCCTGACATGAAAAAGCATAAGGAGATTAAGAAAACTACAGAACAGGAAACAGTCAGGTAACAATAAAGCTATTTAGTGGTCTAGAATACAAATACGGCATCAATTCCATTAACAGGAGTGTGCATAATTATATATCATTTTAGCAACTGTGATTTCCCTTATGCTTTGAAAAATAAAATTTAAAAAATATGTAAGGTTTTCACGTTTTTTTAGTACAATCAAAGCATGAAGAAAAGAATTAGACAAATTTTGAGGATGCACAATTTTAAGGACCACAGTGCTTTCACAGATGGAAGTACCTACCTGTTTCTTGAGTCGGGAAATTGGATGAAATCGAGATCGGTAGCAACTTGCACAGTTCATCAGTGGTTTTATGACCATGTGTTCCTGATTTATAAGATCACAGAAAATACACAACAGTTTCTCTAAGCTGTCCTAATCATATGCAGGCCTAGACTTATACTTCGTTTTATGCAAGCCACCTATAGCACTGATGTCAATAAACCCTTCCAAATGTCTAAGGGCTGAAAGAAACAATCAGCACAGTGAGTGGTTAAAGCTTAATTTCACATATTTTAACTATGAAACCTGACAGCAGCTGACAGAAAAGCAACCAAGTATTCTCCTAATGCAGCAGCACACAATACATCTTGAGAAACTAAAAAAGAGCTGCAACTAATACATGGAAGATTTATCTCACAGTTTGCTGTGTGATATTGAAAGTCGTAACCCCAAATATAAACAGGAAACTGGGGAGAGCAAACACAATAATTGCTAATGTTGAGAAACATATTGCCAGGCAAAACGTGTTTACAAATTCATAATGTTAGTATGGATACAAATAACACTTCCATTAGCAAGGCACAATTATTTACAGTGTCTCAGGAAAAGCAAATCTCAGTAACTACACACTACATACCTCAGTGGGTAAGCTACAGTTTTTCTACATACCTTTTAGATCATTCTGCAGATAAATAGGCTAGTTCATCAATACAATTTGACAAAATTAAGTGGAATCATTATAATTTATGGATCAACCTTTTGAATAAGGACTGGTTAAGCCAACAAACTAAGGTACAGCAAGAAAGGGTAACATTTTGGAAAACTTTCTATACTTTACTACAAAACTAGGCAAAAACATACTTTCACAATTTTTTACTTGGAGGAATATTTCATCTGCACAAAAAGCAGTTGTAAGAAAGACTGAGTCGTAGAACTCTCTAAAATCATATTTGGTATCCAAAATAACTGAGAAAAAAAATCTTCCGAGAACAAAATACTGGTCCCTACCTTAAAAGAAAACATATCCTCATCTGAGAATCTGCAGAGAATAGTAATAG
Source organism: Melanocharis versteri (assembly GCA_013397845.1). NCBI lineage: Eukaryota > Metazoa > Chordata > Aves > Passeriformes > Melanocharitidae > Melanocharis > Melanocharis versteri. Next base: position 910,008 of record VZTG01008989.1, on the reverse strand, counting down.
CAAATCCAACTATCTGATTAGCTACTTCTCTGGGAAATGTTTCCAGATTGATCTCTCCATGGCTTAAACGATCTCTTATACGTGGGCCCTCCTGGTGGCTCAAGAAATCCCAGAGGAAGTCCTGTGGAAATATACACCAACTATACAGAATTCTGTTCTATGTGTATTCACACAGAATTGAATATATGAATGTACAGAATATCTCTGAAAGAGAAGTATGTGATCATGTCTATAGCATAGTTCAGCTATTCAGAAAAAAACCCAGTGCAAACTACACTTGTAACATAACATTCTATACTGTGACAGCTAACAACAGATTTCCTTCAGCTTTGTGTCCCAGGCCCTTCACAGCCCCACTGCCTCTGGCAACAGGACAGTAACCTCAGATTTCCCCTACACTCTCAAAAAACCTCTAAACTCAGCACCCCTAGTTTTCCTGTTCACAATCTGTTTGGGTAGTAAGATGCAGAATGAGCTCTGGTATGTTTGAGCCACATTTTTGTGCTATCTGCCCAGATAGTCCAGGGCATGTCCCACAAGCAATCAGAAATAAGTTTGAAATTTCTCTGTATGAGGCATTAGTTCTTCTTCTACTCCATTCAGCTGAACTTCAGAAGTCTAAAGACAAATATCTCTGAGACACAAAAGAAAAAGAAAGCAAGCTAGTTCTATATGCTAATGTAATATAGCTTGTCAGCTATGACTTTGTATCCTCCCCAATGAAAAAGGCTAACAAGCTTCTGGTTCTAAGCCGCTGGACATAAGCTATATGAAATAAGTATTAGGCATATCATAAAGATTATTACTAAGTGAAATAAACAAACAACAACAACAAAACCCCAGAAAACTTTCAAAACACTTGCCATGGCAGGCTCCTCAAGAACTACAGGTAGCTGGTTGACTTCTTCATTATTCAAATGCTTTGCTAGCATCTAGAAAAAAAAGTAATTTGAATAGAAACTTCTTAAATTATTGAAGACCAAGTAATCAAAAAAGAAACACCAACTAAAGTAGTTTTCCTAATTTTATGCAATTACTTCTGCCATTCTAGAATCAAGATGCCTAATTATTACTGACAAACAATTCGAGAAAATACAAACGACTTGTAAAATTGAGGATTTATGCTTGCAAAATTTATTTGTATTTATTTGGAGTAATTGAATGTAGGAAAAATGGCAGAATGTTTGTTTCTGTGGAGTGAAGAATTTAGTTTAGAAGAAAATAGTCTATTCACTACAATTTGTAGTAATTTTGATATTTTCTGGAGCATTACAAATTTAAAGTGTTTACTGTCCATCTTTTATTTGGAAAAAAGTTAGAAATAATGTCATATTCAACAAAAGATTGTGCATTCTTAACTCTAGTAATGGGAAACATGCATGGTTTAAATTCTGACACCGATATATATTAAAAAAAAAAATCACAGTACCTCATCAAAAGTGGTGTAGAGAGCAGAAGACTAGAACAAAACACAAATAATATTATTTGGTTTTCAAACAAAATCAATTAACTAGGCATGTATATAAAACTTTTGTTTATTCATTTGCATGAGATACCAGAGGTACATGAATAGCAAAAAAGTCCCCTTATGAATGAAAAAATGGACTTTGGGATTTTGTACTGAGTTTTTTAAAACAAATGTATTATGGCCAGCTTTTCACCCTAAACTACTGTTTTTGAGCACTAATCTTCCACTACTTTTTCAGTCCTTTTAAGAGGCAGACATTTAAAAAAATTAAAGGTATTCATGAATCTCAACTGGAGATTTGTAAATAATGTTCCAAAATGGATAGAAATTTTGTGGGGTGAATCTGTAAATGGTTATAGACACTATGCTTCCAGAATAACTACTTTGCAAATATTGTAAGCACTAAATCACAATTAACTTAGGCAAAAGTTTACCTCCGCTGTTAGCAATCGATTTGGACACTTGTTAGCTGTAGTGAAGAGCAATCTAAGTCCAACTTCCAGCTGAGGAAGTAAGAGAATCACACTGTCAGCATACCTGGAAAAAAACCACAGATATCCAAAGGGTTTTTTTCTTCCTTATAAATATAAACCATTTCAGAGTTACACTCTCAGGCCAAACAACCCTGACAAAATTCCTTTGTAATGCACTTTGTAAACAAACAATAAATGACTACCTGTGTAAAACAGAAACTGACCACTGAATTCAAGCTCAGAGACAGGAATAACTCACAAAAAGATGGAGCATGGGAGACGAAAACAAAACAATACACTTGTTTTTAAAATTCAAAATATGTGTGATTTAACACATGAAGATTTATTTTCATTTGCTTTGTAAATCTCTCCTTTTTTGCTGCACCTCCAAAAGCTCTTTTTAGGCTTCCAAGTATAGTTTATAACCTTAGTTGGCACAAAACAAAGCCATAACTCAAAAAACTTTCCAAGAGATCATCATAACAAAGCATAACTATATGCTGTGAAGTAATTTAGTAAGAAGCCTTGGAATCTGCAAATGCAGACATAAAAATGCAGAATATATTCTTTTTAGATTCTATTAAAAATAATTTTAAAAAATCTTACCTGCTTTGTTTGAAAGCTGTTAAAGCAGCAATCCAAAATGGTAACATTGTTTTTAATACAAAACTGGACAGTTTTACAAGTTCTTCAGCTACGGAAAGCATTTCATTATTAACATCTGCAAGTTAAAAAAACAACATTGAAAAATTACATATAATCTACATTTTACTAATGAATTTTAAATATTTCACTGAAAATATTATATTATTTCAACATTTGTAAAGGGAGATTTAAAAGTTATCCAACTTATTTTAACTACTCAAATACAACAGTAGCCATATGTAAGATCAGAATTCAAATATGTAAGATTGCATTTGTGGCAATAATATAAAATTACAGAGTAAAACCGATTTAAAAAGTCATGCTTGCTCTTTACTGAAAGACTACGTAGCAATTAGACCCAGCTTCTGCTGAGTTGTTCTCTCCCTACTTCAAATACTTAAAAAAAGTATAATATAAATGAATCATTTCTATTCAGCCAGAATAAGTACAGTAGTATGAACATTTGAACATGAGCACATTGTTCCTATTTTATCAATTTTCTATGCTGAAAATACAGCATAATAAATTAACACTTCATACTTCAATGCTACCAGGTAATGAAACTCATAAATTCACATTATAAATGTCTTAGACAAGAGAAAGCTTAAAATGGTAAGTGTAACTTGATTGCAGTAGGTGTTTTTTCAAAGCCAAACAACAGTTACATAATTATTGGAATGTTAGCAGCTTGATTTGGTTCCCAAAAGCCTTGTCTCAATTTCTTGGACAGATGTTCCACTGATTATACCACCACTGACACCAAGATTCCCTATATGTTGTTATTGCCTTAAAATATTAGGAATAAACCAAATTAGGTCTGTGGACAGGGAGAAGATTTTAATCTGATATTTCAAATCCTTCCCTGAGAAAAACATTAATGTAGGGAAGATGTGTCACTATCTTTTACTCTGTTTCAACACTACCTTCCCTGTAAGACTCAGGGCACTCCTGCTGAGACCCTTGCAGCTGGAACCCATTGATTCTGAAAAAAGTTAGATTTCATAAAGGCAAACTAGATGACTGTTACATGAAATTAACTCTCATAATAAAAAAAATGTAACATACAGTTGAAGTCTTTTAGAAGAAACCATATTTCATGTTTCAATGTGTTATAATTATTTACTAATGCAGTAGTTTTTTACTCAATAGTCAGTGAACTGCCTACAAATTAAGAAGTTGCCCCACAAGCATCACTGGTTATTCTAATGACAGTGTATACAGGTATCTTAGTTAAGATTTAATCTTGGAACTCTGGAAAATGCATTGTTTTCAACAGCACTTTTGGACAAGGAAACAATAGCAAATACAGGATAATAAAAATTTGCTAATGCTTAAATACTTGCCTGGAAATGCATCTAGCTCCTCTAAGCTAATGAAGATCACATAAGGTCGATGTACTAAAACACATTTAGTTTGCAGAAGATAAGTCTGTAACAACTGACCCAATCCTGCAGTTAAAAAAAGCAGCATAGCACAGTATCTAGGGAAAATACCGTAATATATTAGAAAAGATTATACAAAGAAATCTTTTGCTAAGAATCAACATTTGTGAGTTAGGGACAAAGGGTTTTTTTCGCTGTTTTAAAAAACACCCAGAACCTACCCTCCCCACCTAAGTAGGGGCACTTGATAATTAATTGCATTCACAAGTATAAAAAAAAATAAAAGAGTAGAATTAGTAAAAAAGCATCACTGTATTCTATATAGGCTGCTGTTGCTCCTCCTTCTACCTCATTCCTCTGTCTTCTGTTCCAAGTTATTCCCCACTGCCCTAACTTAAAAAAAAATGTTAAACTCTCTTGTTTTCCCTAATAGTACAAAACCCACTGGACCTAAAATTGGCCATCTTTGTAACAGCTCAAGTATCCTACGGAAATCCATTTCCAAAAGAAGCCGCAGCAACAAGGGAAATTTTTTTTTTCCCCGTAAGAGAAGTAAGTTTTACTAACCACTTTTCAAGAACTAACAAGTCTGACTGGTAAGAAAAGGAGGGGTTTTTTTTCCTGGTAACTTACTTGGTAGGAATTTCTTGTGGTGATGCAAACCCATGCCACAAAACATTACGAAGATTCAGACCATGTGGAGATCCAATGAATACCCTCAGCACATTCATCTAATTAACAAACAAAGTTATTACTGCATGAAGAAATCTATTATTTTTTGCCTTTCTTACCCTTCTTACCTTCCCTGGCAGAAAACTTCAGAAGTTATTGAGAAACTACAATGTCTACTGTCAAGATGACTGGCCACTGCTTGTCACAGTAACAGAACCTCATTATTTGCAATTCCCAGTATTCTCTGAGAGATAATCTTTCAGCTTATTTGTACAGGATAGAGAATATAATATGGGAGGAATGAAATTAGTTATTAGACATCCCAAACAGTTATGACAGGCAAACAAATGAGATCAAGTTTAGCTCTTACTTCTTATAGTATAAAACCAGAGTAATTTAATGAAAATTAACATAAGGTACATTTGGTAGGAAGAAAGCCAGCAGTTATTCCTTATTTCAAAACTATGCACTTACTACCGCTTGTCCAAAAACATCTGCAAGCTGCTCAGATGCAAGCAAGTCTCTTAGAAGGAAAGGACAATCATTACCCTTAAGTAAATACACCTATTAGAAAAAAAAAGATCAGAACAGATAATAAATAATTTAGTATACTTCTTTGTATTTCAAGCATTTAACTTGATTATTTTAATCAGTAACTATTTTCATTATTGTAAAAACAAACAAAACCCACCAGATCCTTAAAATGATGTTAAATTCTGTAATTTCATGACAAATTAAAATTTAGACAACATATTAGAAAAGAGTGGATATTTTACTTATGTAACCATAGTTAGGCTTTTCACAGGGTCTGTACAAATACTGCTTTTCTCTTCCAAAAAATCCCACAAAAACCAGTAAGGCACAACATGAACACGTAATTAAGGGAATAAGCTCTACCAAGGACACTATATTTTGTTCTTACCATAGACATTTATAGGGTCTGTCACTAGGAAAGGGAGGAGACTTGTGGTTTGTCTTTTAATTCAGACTGTTCTTTAAACTAGTTTTTATCCTTGTCAAGCAATCCTAGCATCTCAAGTTTTAATGCTATCACACCTTCCATTCTTTGTATTCTCCCTGACATTTTTTTCCAATCTTTGGTAATTTATTTTACTGCAAAATTTACCATGCACCACTCTTGGGCACATTGGCTTTTGAGTTAGCCCATTGCTCTTTCTCTGTCATTTCCTTCTCCAGAGCTCCTCACAGATATTGAACAACCAGCCATTTTAACTTATGCTGCCCTGCTTCAGTTAAATAAACCAAACTAAGACCTACTAGATGTACACTGATTAATCAAACTCTTCTCTTTCCTAATTAAATTGTTAGTAACAGCACTTGCACAGGACACTTTACAAGCACCGGTGAAGGAGCCCCACATACGTTTCCACTAGCACAACTGGATCCAGGAAAGAACCTCTGTCCAACTCAAAATGAATGTGGGCTATTAGTGTACTACTACAGTAGAGGGTAATATCACTTTTTTCAATGTGCAATTAAATTCAAGAGCTCATTCCCATCTTACAAAGCCAAACCTGCAATAGACTCCCCATGCTGGCACTTACATCACCCAAGGCTCGCTCCAAGCACGACGTCAGTTTCATTAAGCCAAGAGCAACTTCTGTAGCTTGTGTGTATTGTATAACATCGAACACTTCAAGAAATACCTGTATGATGGGGGAGAGGAAGAATGTTGTGCTCAATATTCAGAAGGAAAGATCACATTGCCAAAAGCACAGAGAAACCTAAATATTCCTCTGTGATAGTTGCTATGCAAATGTAGAAAGAAAACCATGCCAAGGAAATAAAAGTGTAGATGCTTGGAGAGAAATTTCCCTAGAGTACCTCTTGATATCTAGTGCCTTACATCTTTAAAATTATCCATAATAACTTTACAAGGCAAAACTTGATATTAGGCACAGATTATTAGAAAAATGAAATCCTACAAACTAATGTTAGAACAGGCCCAAAGCTCCTAATGTCGTCTAATAAAAAATCTAATTACAAAGTCAGAAAAATTACAAGCAACCATCTATCATTGAAGGACAATGAGTTACAAATTCTAAGCATTTTGATTCAGGGATATCTCTCACATTAAATTTCCACAAAGGGTTAACGTGCCAAAACACAAACTGCTAACTGAAATTTCCATACCTCTGTGCAGTTTGTCCAGTGGAACCACGATGCATACTGAATTACAAATTGCTCCTTGGTCAGAGATTTGAAGTACAGATTAACAGATTCACATACAGGTCCTAATGATCGTATGCTTTTGATATAATCCACGCTTTGATCTTAAATTGAAAAACAGAAGGTGGTTAGTGTACCAACCTTCCTGAAGGTCCAATATTTTAAAACTCATTACGGATAAAACCTGGTACAGTTTATGTATATATCTAGCACAGACAATTTTATCCCGACTCTTTTAGCACAACCAATACAATACAATTTACTGTCCAAAACACCACCCAGAAAAGGTATTGAGAAGTAAAACTGCAATGCAAAACCAGGTAAGATCAAGCACCTCCTCTGAACAAAACAAAAAAAAACCCAAAAAATTGTACTCCAACAGAAACTTAACACAAGAAAACATGGAAGTAAATAGGATCATTATGTTCTGCTTTTGTCGAAATGCGAAGAACCTACTAGAATTTCTACAGAAATTCCACACATCAAGCTGGAAGCTAGTGCAGGCTTAGTGGGAGTCAAATTGCACCACTTATGGCCTTCAAAGAACGCAGATGGATGTGATACCTTACAGAGTGGTATCACTGCATCTTTTTTGTGGGACACTTTTCATAGGAAAATAAATTCTGGTTTACTGAAAGATACTTTTACCACCTCTGGAAATTAATGACAGAGCTTGCATGATGCAATTTGGCAAATAAAAATTCAATGAGTTAATCAGGACATTAATACTTTGTTTTGGTTAAAAAACACCTACTAACTATTCCGCATAGAAGGGAAACAAAACCATACTTCTGTACAGCTAAAGTCGGAAAACACAAACGGAAGCAACAGTAGGAATATTGATGGCTCCAGGCTTTTAAATTTACTGCAAAAGTAATATAAAGAACACAGAACAAGGCAATTATGGGGTCGGAGAGATGCAAAACTGAACCCCTTATGTTACAGGCACATTAAGCTGGGAACCAATGTGAAGGCAAAGCAGGAGCTACTTAGGTAGAACAGATTACATAAACCTTAGGAGCCAGCAAAAGCCAAATATCAAATATGGATGAAAAATTTAAAGCTCTTTGTAGATATGAACTGTACATACGCTAATCTGCAGCAGAGCTAATGCTGTACTGTAACAAAATGTTACAACTCAGCTAGGATTGCAATGAACTGTACTGAAATTCTGCATCAGTCTTAAATGTATCACTACTACCACAGGTGAACACCAACCTGGTTCAAGGTAACACACGTGCTCTGTAACAGCTTGCCAACACACTTCACCGTTTCCAGATAAAATGTTATTAATATCGTAGGTGTCTTTCTTCTCAAATCCAACTTTGCAAATCGCATAATGCACGGGTTGAGAAAGACAAGTAGTGACCGAGGCTGACAATGCCATCTAGAACAAGCACACACACACAGAAAGAATCCTTGTATCAAGAAAGCACATGAGAACAAAGAAAATTATTAAAACATACCCATAAGCACAGCTACACAGACAATAATACGGCGTCTGTAAACAAGCTGTTAGGGTTTGCAATGCAAGTTTCATCCATGCATGTCATGAAAGGATCTCTCAGCCAGAACCACTTTGGAAATCTGAGGGAAAGCATTGCTCTATTTTCACGAGGCCAGGAGGGTGTATTTCAGAGTGGTTATATCTACTGAAAACATGACAAGATAGACCGAAGCAAAATATCCCAGTTTATGTATAAATGTTCTGCCTAATCTCTCAGCTTGCGGAGAAATTGATGCTACTTCAAGTAAACCAAGAGCATCAGTCCTTACAATCAGCATGATCCTTGGAGGAAGGCAGGGAAGAACACGTGAATTCTGTAGCAATGTTAGTGCAATCTAAGCATTCATGCTATTTCCACATTTGCCTAAACAGAGAGATGGACTGATTCAGAAGTACACATTTAAATTTAAAAAACTGCACAGATAAAACTGCCTATGTTAACAAGGAAGAAAATGCTACTGATTTAGTAAAAAAAATAAAAGTCACACTTCTTCATTAATCAGCCAGACAAGAAATTGTTTGAAAATAAAGTACCACAACTAATATTAAAGAAAAATATGCCATTAAAGTTAAATTTAAAACATTTTTTCCTCTCTAATTAGGTGGCAGAATTGACCCTCACGTATGTAATTTCTGAATTCATGGCTACTAGGAGAGAGGAAATATTTATACCGGTATCAGCACTGAGCAAGGGTAACAGTTCCCATCGGAAACCGCTATTAACTGCCATCTGGAGTACCTACCTGCTACTTACAGAAAAAGAAATTTAAAAATCTACTACGTTCCTAAGACATATCCTTCAGTCCATCTAAACATGTCTCTCTTCCCCTTCCCGTTCGGCGTTCCGTTGTCAGGGACAGAAGGCCAGAGCAAAACCTGCACGACCGCTGCCACCCTTCATTACTATTACTTGTGTGAAACGGGCGAGGCGCGGGGCAGGGCGGTGACCTTCGCAGGGAGAGCGGGTCACCAAGCCCCGGGCTGGCACTGGCAGAAGCGGGGCAGGGCTGTGCCCTCCGCTCCGCTCCGCTCCNGGCTGGGGCGCCCCGGGAGCGGGGGCGGCGGGCAGCGGCCCCGGCGCGGGGGGATGTGATGCCCGACGGAGGCGGGGGTGTCGGTCCGGGCCTGCAGCGCTTCAGCTGGGAGGGAAGCGGGGGCTTCTGTCCTTCGGAAGGACAGTACAGTGCGCGGAGAACGTGGGTTAAAAGGTGCGTTTGGTCTGGTGAAAACTCGTATCAGGAATGCCGTTCCCTTTTGGTTAGCGCCCGGTTTGGGATCGCTTGTGTTCTTTCTGCTTAGTCAGGTGTCTTGTTCGCTCCTGCCCTGCAGCTGGCGTGCTGGCTCCGGCATTGGGAGGCCGAGCTGCTGCGATGGTTAAAGAGAAGGGTGGTCCTCCCTTTGGTGGGGTGCTGCTCTAAGCTAGAAGGCGTGCCCTCTTCTGAAGGAATAAACAAGAACTGCTTCTTGTTTGTTTTAACAACTAACAACTATTGGTTGTTAAAGTGGACTTACTGACAAACAGCATTTCATTCAAATAGCAAAAGCTTTTTTTTCTCTTAGCATACTTTCTTCCGTATGTCTAAAGTTAAGCCAATGTACTCGAGTTGAGTAACATAAGAACAGGTGTTTTTTGGTGAAGTGCTCAAATGAAGTCAGTTACTGAACTTTTGAGGTTTTTTTTTCATGGAGGGTGCAAATATTTTACAGAAATGTAATTGCCACATTGTGCTAAAACTTGGGTTTTTATTCTATATTTTATACAGTGGTATACAGAACTAGGTTTATTTACTAGCCATGTCTATAGAGAAATCAATAAGTTTTTGGTTGCCTCATTAGTAAATGCAATGACTTCTTGCAAATGATTATGAAAATTCATGTCACTAATAATGTAGGTAAACTTTTAAGTATCACCATTATTAGAAGTTGTCTGCTACAGGCATGAATTTTCTCCCATCAGTAATGAAAGAGCTTGGAGGTGGTGTGGCTCAAGCTGAACCATGTCAGCAAAGAATCTCTGTTTGGACTGTGCCCTTTTTCACAGGTTCATTTCTACTTGCATGCTTGGGGATGCTCATTTGAAGAGCTTAGCTGCAAGACTTGAGGTGGTTTTTCTTCTGTTAGGTGACCTGTGATGAGCATGTCAGGGTGGTAGTCTTTTGAGATCTGAGTCTGCAGTTAGTAGATAATGAGTGTCCACAGGCTAAGTGCAAATGTGTTTGGTCCTTGCATTTTTAGAGTAAGTACTATTCAGAGTTCAACAAACACCAGCAGGCAATTTGCACTAAGGCTGCCAACATCACTGCTTTTAAGGAACTAGAGGATACTTAGGTAATGTCCACAGTTGTTGACAGAACTAATGTGTAAGTGATTTCACAGAGAAGAAACTGCATTTCTTCCCTGATTCTTAAAACTCCTCAGATGGAAAGATTTGTGAGCCCCTGAGTAGTGCATCTTTTTAAGTAATTGTCATTAGACTTATATATTATCCATAAGTTACTTTTTTCTATACTTCTTAGTTATAAGCCTTGTATTGTGATGTTATTTCACCTTTGAGCTCTTTTCTGCTCTCCTGGAAAGGAGCTGATGATTTTCTCTCATGTTAAGTGCTAGCTGTAGTCAGGAAGTGGAGCAGAGACTGAAGAGTCAGCAAAACTTGGAAGTGGTTTGTTTGGAAGTAGCTGGTATGGAAGACCACTGCCTGTAGCATTTGTTATGATCTCGTTGGTTCCTTGTGCTTTTTTGTTTCTATCTTTGTTACTATTTTACAGTTCTATTTTAAGCCACCGTGGTGGACAGCAGGTGACTATTTTTTTCACAACATCAGACTTGCTTCTTGAATTCATCGAGGGACAAGTATGGTTATGTGTGTTGAGGAGACAGAGTACACAGCTGGATGGGGAGAAACCACGATCTTCAGAGATGTGTTTTTAAGTTCCAAGCAAAATTACAAAGCTTTGCAGACTGGAGCTTACTTTTTCCTTTTTTTTTTTTTTTTAATGGGCAAATTAAATCATCACTACATAAGCTACTTGTTCAGTAACAAGGAATAAGGACACGTAAAATGAAGTAGTAAAGGAACCAAGTTTGTATTTTGGGTGTTGTGGAGGCTGTTAAATGAAAAGCTTGAACTTGTGGCTAACAGTGTTGGATGGGTATGTTAAATATCTGTGTATTTTTACTTGGAAAAGGGAGTGGATTCAGGGCGCTAATATGGTGTGTCTGATTGACTGAGTTTAAATGCAAAGTTCCATTAGATTTTTCTGGAAAAGAATTTAAAATTGAGTGGAAGTCAACCACTTCTCTTTTTCCAGGCAAAACAGTAGTGTTAAAACAGCCGGAAGATGATAACCAGTTTCTAGCTTTCTGTGGCTTTTTTTGTTAACATATTCCTGGACTAGTTGTTGGGGGTTTTTTTTCTCTTAATTGTACACCATGAAGTATTATTTAGAGTCTTTAAATTCTAAAATATTGACATGTGATGTGGACTTTTTTTTATTATCTTGTACAGTCAAAAGGAAAAAAGACACAAGCACATCATGATGCTTCAGGCATGGCTCCAGCAGAAGAAGAGGCAAAGCCGAAATGCCCTAACACATACAGACTGGAGCCACGTACTAAAGTTCATGATGATTTATTAAGAGACAAAGCTCAAGCGATACTAACGGTATAGTATTTTTTAAATTAATTGTCTCATTGCAAAAGTAGCTTGTCTTGCAGAGGTATTTATGGAACAGTGTAAATTGCATGAACTTAAACATACACATAAATCTCTGCAGTCTTTGAGTTTTGGCACATGAGCGTAATGTGAATGTACTCTGTTTTGCAGAGTGCAAAAGGGCCTGTGCAAGGTCACTGCTGAGCATGTGCTGTTTTGGTGGAGCTGAAGCTTCATAAACTCTTGCATTTTTTTAAATCAAATTGAGCTACAGCACAGTTCAAAGTACAATAATCTGCAAAATATCTAGTTAGCAAAAGATCATGACATCAAATTTGTGGATTTCTATTAATTCTGTCAATATCACATGACCTGCATAAAATTACTTGGTATCCTTGACAGTCAGACTGCTATGTACACAAATTAAGCAAAAATGAAAGAGAACAATCTGTTGCAATAATCCAAAGCTCTTCGTGGTATTTTGAACAGTTATAACCAGATCTTTTTAATTCTGCTGTCTGGAAGACATATCTTGGATATTTGGAGCACTGTTTTCCAGTGAACTGAGCCCAAATGATGGAGAAGAATACACTCCTGATTGCTAAATGGAGATTGGCTGGGCATGTGTGTCACCTTTAAAAAAAACAGATAAAACATTTTAGAGTAAAAGTAGGGCATCCTTTGCTGTTTTAGACCATCATCTGTACTGACTATTCAACTCATTAGTTCTTATCATGTTCTTGTAATGAAAATAACTGTAAAGGGTGTTTTTTGGCAAAAGACTACTAGGATGAAAACTAAGATCTTTCAAAATCGTTTTTGATAGAATAAACTACAAGAAACCACATACGATGGAGCTTCTAGTCCCTTCTTGTGTGCTTCAATCTCAGAAGAAATATTAAAGGCTGTGAAGGAATTGGACTATGACCGTTATAAGTATGTGGTATCAGTGCTAATTGTGGAAAAGGCAAATCAGGCAATGATTGTAAGCAAACATATTATGTTACACCTTTTGAAAACTGGAAACAACTTTTAGAACTGTGTGTTATCTCCTAGGTGTTCTTTCGCATTCAGCAGCTTAACTTGTTTGAGGTGGTCTTGAAGCTGTTACTTTCTTTATGGGGTAGTAGTATGCCAGGTGACAATTCAAGGTGCTGCTGTGATTCTGCCTAACTCTTTGTCTTCATGTGTTCAGTAAGTGGTAAACAGCCCCTGCTGCACTTCTTGTCACCCACTTGTTTCCGCTGCATGCTGTGCCAGTACAATTGCATGAGTTCAGTGAATTTTGTTTTTCTTTGTCCAGTGTACTTGGGTCTCCATTTGGATTGTCACATGCAGAGCAAAATGCTCTGCAGTTGTAGTGTGGGGTGACATGGAACAGAAGGGTGGCAAGGAAAGGGATGGTAGCTGCAGCTGCCACCAGACATGCTCCTGGGACTTCAAGTTAACACCAGTCATCTGCACTTAAAACACCTAAAATAAAAGGATTCTAGATTTTGCTGTGTTGGTATATAAATTTAGTATTCCAAGCTCCCACTGGCATTTAGAATGCTTTTATCTGTCTAGTAGAGTGTCAAAGAACACTTCTGCTTTGGAGTGTTTATCATCAGTTCTTAAAACCTGATTGAAACCAATCGGTGTTTAGTGAGTTACATGAAACAACCTTTGGAGGGTTCAGCTTCAGTACCAAGTCCAGTTTGTGAAGTGCCTGCATCTACGTGCTTTTCTGGTGCCGTCTCACAGTACACCGGCTCTTAAGGGGTGCCTTGACTGAGGAGCTGTAGGTGCAAACAGATCAGTGAAGTGGTCCAAGTTAACTTTTTTCTCCCAATGAATATGTTTATCCCAGCAATCAATTCACACAGTTTAGCTTTGAAACAATTTTATCAAAAAGGCTGAGAGCCCAATAACTGGTTACAAGTAGGCTGGAGTAAGCTGGAGGTGGAGGAGTGGGGTATGTGACTTCTTGGTTGTATATGTTCCCAAAACTAATGTCTGTTCACACAGACATTCTATTGCATTTGAAGCAGTGCTCTTACAGTATGTTAAAGTGTAACAAGTGAACACAAGAGAGAATTGGGGGTTTGGTGTTGAGATTTTTGGATCTATGTGGGTGGGAGCTTTACTGTGAAGCAAGAACATGTATTTCACATTGAACAGGAATTGTTAATTTTATTCAACTTTTGCATTGTTGTTAATAGTTGTAACTCTCCTAATATGATTAGATTAGCATTTAGAAAATGCTGGGTGTTCTTTAAAAAATAAATACTAAAACTACTGTGTATAGGTTCACTAATACCTTTTTTTCTTTTATCCCTTTAGGTTGCCAGTAGATGCCTCTGGGATGTTCAAAGAGACACTTGGGTTTCAGCTAAATGTGAAACTGATACATTTATTGCACTGGCTTTGGTAATGGCTTGTTATTGCGATTAAAACTCTGAAAGTCACGGCTGCATTCGTGCATCACAATACCTGGTATATTTGAAAATTTTCAAAACATCATTATTTTAGTATTCATTTTTGTCCTATTGCTGTTGGCACATTCAAACTGACATACAGTTGAGATAATTTTGCTCGGTTTTGCTCTGTTTAAAAAAAAAACAAACCCAAAAAAATGCTTTGGAAATGTTTATGGTTGAGTACATATGGGCTTCATCTGTTGTAATGCTCTGCTGTGGGAGCAGCTGGTGTAAGGCCAAACATTGCAAAATTTTGAATGTTGCTTGTCTCTTGGGTGCCTAGGACTGTTAACCAATGCTTACATGCAGTTGCAGGTATCAGTTTTCTTAAAAGCATCCTTTTTGTAAGAAAAAGCATTGTTTTCATTTTCATAATTGGTATCTGTAATAAAATGCTAGTCTGCCCAGAAACTTGGCTGGGAGGGAAGCTGTGTTTTGCAGTCCTAGGAACTGGTGCAAATTTCCAGCCGTTTGCCTTTCATGAAGTGAAAGTTCAGTTATTAGGTTCCCCAGGTCTTAACCTTTGGTTAAGTACCACCTAGGGTCTGGTTGATGGACAAATACTAAATTGAGCGAGTTAAGTCACTTTGGTCTAGGGGCTTCTGGTGGCAGTGGCAGGAGGACGATGGAGTCAATCGCGAGGCTATTGAGAATTGGTTCGTAACTGGCAAGGGCAGCAGTGATTGTATTTTTTAAAATGAGACTCCGGCAGATCTGTGAAGCGTGTAGGCATCAGCTTTTGGATCTGCCGTGTGCGAAATCGGGCGCTGGTGCCTTTGCCATGCCCGTTTTATTGTTGGGAGCCGAAAACAAACGCGGACGGGGCGGCGGTGCTTCCCAACGCCGCGTGGCCAGCTTGGGTGTGAGCGCGTTTGGATCCGCGGCCGGGCAAACCTGGAGGGGCGGTGAGCAGCCGGGGCCGCGGGTGGGCGCACACGCGAGGCGGGGGGAGCCCCCG
>VZTG01008989.1:872342-893934 GCA_013397845.1 Melanocharis versteri | reverse complement strand
GGCGGCCTCCCGCGCCCCGGGCCGAACTTTGAGCACGGGTCTGGGGCCGGGTGCCCGGCGCCGTCTTCCTTCCCAAAAGTCCCTCGGCGTCTTCCCGGGGGCGGCGCGGCAGCTGAGTCCTCACGGCGGCAGCGCCGCAGCCGGAAAAGTTTGGGTCTGGGCGCGGGCAGTTCCGCGTTGGCCCTGCCGGCTGCTCCCGCGCATCCCAGGCTCCGCGGGCACTTGTGGCGCCAAGGACTCGCGGCGCAGACCGGCAGTCGCTCCTTGAAACGCGGCTCGGGTAGTTCAGGCTTCTCGATCGGTTAATAAAGGAGTGTTTACGTCGGTCTTACAGTGACAGACGTACCAAAAGTTTGTAACGTCACCATGTTTCGTAAGGACTAACAAGCTTTTTACAGAAACATGCATTTTCAGGGAGAAAGTGGCTTTTTTTGACAGTGTTTGACTTTTCATGTAAAGAGAGCCACAGAGCTATCTTTTTTTTTTTTCTTTTTGAACAGTAGAGGTGGTAGAGCAGCGTTGTGCCTTTAGATTACAGATGTTTTCACTTCTTATACTAAGTTGTCTGCAACAAACTGTGTGTGATTGAATTTTGTGAAATTTTAAGCAAATAAGGAAGCAAATACGGGAATGGAGAGCACTGATCTCTCTATGTTATGGATACTCGCACTTTGTAACAGTACCAGATTTAATAAATGAAAAATTACAAAGCAAAAGGACAAACTGATATCAGGCGCTTCACCAAACTGTCAGGTTGAGATCTGTCTTTTAAAGACTTTTTGAAGTCTCTTGAAAGTTTTGGTATACCAGAGGGTTGCTTTGGCCCTGTTCGGTTTTTTGTTTAGCAGTTAAAAAGATTTGGAGTGCATTAATATTCTTGTGGGAAGTAAAGGTGAACTACTGATGAGACAGCTGTGTCACAAAATACTCTAATGCAGTATTGTTTTGATTGGGGGCTGCTGCTTTGAGTTTATACAGGGTAGTCTCAGCAATACTAAGAAATGGTATTACTGGTAGTGTGAGAGGAGATGCTGCATACCACTTTTTTTAAGGATGGCTGCACTAAGAAAACACAGTTTCATTAAATTTTGCTTTTCAATTTTTATTACTGTGTGAAAGATACTCTTCTTGCTCCTTAAAGAGGAGGAAAAATATTTGTTAAAAATTATGGGAAATAAGCCAAAAATCCAGGAGACAGCTGCTTTTTGCCTATGGCCTGTCTTGATTATAACGTTGTGAAATGTTGCATAGTAAGAGTAATGTATTCTTATTTACTGGAGTATTTTTAAATTGATATTAAATTGTTAAGTAAAACATATTAGAATGAAGGACATTAGTGAAGGTAGACCTAATAATCATTGTTGTCATTATTAAGTAAGTAAGTATAGTTGGACTTGATCCATTTATTTCTGACAGGTTAATTCCTCTTGCTTAAACTTTTCACAGAAGTTAGGAAATTGATTCTTTCACACTGCTCCACTTTAGAGATTCAGTTACTTAAAGAACTGTTTTGTTCTTGACTCTACTACTGGTTATGGTAGGCAATTCACTTTAAGATTTCTGTTTTCTGTATCTCAGTTATGATGAGACACGGTTGGTCACTAAATGCTTTGAGATTGTTGACGATGCAGGTAGGAGTTGTAAAGCATTATTGGACAACAAAGCAGTGAAAAACACAACATCAACTGAGTCACTGTCTTCTAGATTTTACAGAACTCTTTGTTTTGCTATTGTCTTTTTTTCCTCCTCTTCACTCTTTACTCCCTTTCGTTACATTGATCACATGAAATATGAATAGTGATACCTGTAAGTTGACTTCTGAATGTTCCCTTGTGATAGCTTTGTTCTCTTCTGTATCTGTTGTAACACCAAGTTGGGTTTTTTCTTCCATATATTTTTTTAATCTCAAGAGACAAGTCTTTGCTACTTGCTGTAATGATATTTTTTATGAACTGTATACTGTTATTTTTATTTTAACTATATGCCCACAAACTCTTGTGTTGGTTTTGGTAATATTTTCCCTGATTTTGTAAGCATCAGCTCTCAGCAAGGACTTGGTGTTTTTGCTCTGCACTTGCTTCTGGTTTGGAGTGCTAGTCTGATCAAGTACCAGAGGTAGTTATATCCGGAATTATGAACTTGGTGGTCAGAGCTACAGCTCTGTCTATTCAGAGCACTACCTGTGCCACAGGTGAGAAGCCACCCAGTTCTCCTTCTGGGCTACCATGTGTCATGCAGGTGGTTTATAGCAAAGAATAATTTGTTATGCAGACTGTCCTGTGAGTTGTTTGTTAAGACTGTCACAGAATGGCTTAACAATTAAGGTATATTTAAATTGTAGATTGCCTTGCAATATTTTTGGTGTTTTACATTATTTTCAGAATAGTCTAATTTTTTTTATGTTTATTTTCATTTCAGGATGACACAGAAGAAAATTCCAATGATGGCAGCCAGCCGTCCAAAAGACGGCGTATGGGCTCAGGGGACAGTTCTCGGAGCTGTGAAACTTCCAGTCAAGACCTTGGGTAATACCATTTTTTACAATTCCCACTTTTTTATTGCAAGTCTGACTTTATCGTTCAGTATGCTTAAGTATTAGCCCTTTTTTCTTTACTTGCATATTCTTCATACATCTTTCTGAACTGAGATGATGTCCTATAAATAGCCAGATGTCTATTGCTCCCAGCATATTTTCAGTCATTTTATTTTAAAATGCAACAGTAAATGCTGCATCTGATTTGCAGTCAGAAGCACAGTTTACATGTTTTTCAAACATTGCATACTTGAATGAATTTTGACAATGTAGTAGTTGCTTTTCCTGATGTCCTCTCCATTATGATGGATATCACTTTCTTCAGGTTCTCTCCTTTAGCACGTTGATAAATGGTGATTTAGAGAAATATATGTCAAGTTGGGTGTAACAAAGTGACTTTTGAAACGAGTTAACAGGATGCAGTGTTCTAAAGTGCTTGTCCAACTTTGTAATTACTGTTCATTGACATATAAATAGGAGCTATTGAATTTCTAGAGATGCAAGTAGTATTCTTAAGGATTGTTGTGATTTGTTCTAACATTGTTCTTATGCTTAGGTACAGTTATTTTCCTGCTGAAAATTTGATAGAATACAAATGGCCACCAGATGAAACAGGAGAATACTATATGCTTCAGGAGCAAGTCAGTGAATATTTGGGTGTGACTTCCTTTAAAAGAAAATATCCAGGTATTTATTTTAAAATAAACTTTTAGAAGTTTTTCTTCTAAAAGCCTATGTCCTTAAACAGTTTGGATGTAGTCTGTGCTTATTTGGTTATAGGATGAGCTAACTGTTAAAAAAAAAGGCTCAGCAAAAGAAGACCTGGATTATACTTGTACTTTATGTTTTCGTTACTGGAAATAAAATTTATCCAATGGTTTTCAAAGTAATATAAGACTTTGTAGTGTTGCCACTGAGAATTTGCAAACGAGTCTGATTTGGGGGTTAGATCCGGAAGTACCTTTTGAAAACTGATGTCAATTTTATTTTTAAGTGATTTGTTGGTGATTTCTTACCATATAACTGTATCTCTGTATTCTGTTTCCTGAATTGTGGCAACATTCCCACACTGTGGAAAAATACTAAATAACATTTTTGTGGAGGTTCTAGTATTTGAGCGTTCATTATTCAGAATGGTCAAATCTGGCTCTTTTGTTGGGGAATTTATTTTTAAAAGTCACGGTAAAAGAAAAAAGACTACTTTCAGTGCTTGGTAAAATTTTCTGCGTAGAACTTAGACATCAGGTTTCTTTAGGTTTTCTGTAAGTCATCACTATAGGCAGGATGTTGACCTACTATAGGTCAAGAAAATTTACCATGTCTCTACATTGTTTATTAAATTTAAAATTAATTTATAAAGTTGTCATGTTTCTTGGAATCGTAGTATAATACAGGCTCTAGCTGCCTGGAAACAAAATTGTTGAAATACTTTGACAGTATTTGTGGGGAAGTTTCAGTTACTGCACGCATTTTTATTTCTCTTTTTTTCTTTTTCTTTGGAGATTTAGAAAGGCGAGATTTATCTCACAAGGAGAAACTCTACCTCAGAGAACTAAATGTTATCACAGAGACTCAGTGCACACTAGGTAAGAAAACTAATTGGTAGACTCCTTATTACAGTATAAAAAGTATGGCACTCTGAAAAAGGGAGTTCAGTTTGGTAGAGAAGAATTGCATCCCTCTCAACTGGAAACATAAATTCTGAAATGAAAACTGGTGTATTATTAACTTGTATTATTAAATTGGCCATGATGTGTCAGTATTCCAGATTTATTATTAAGAAATATATTTTGGATCTATTCTAATTACTTATAGGGGATTTTGCTATATTCTAAATTAACTTCTAGAACCTTTTTCTCTTAGAAAAGAGACCACCATAATTGTGTGGTCTCATATATATACATTATATGTACATATATACATGGTGGTATATATTGCATGGTGTCTTTATATACAGTAGTCTTATTTTGCTGCATTGCATTGGAGCTCAGCAAACATCAGTGTGTCTTAAGTGGTTCAGCTTCTGTGTTAGAAATCAGAAGAGTGTATATTAAGGCACTTAAATGTGCTTGAAATGGATTGATATAATTTCTGAGGCTTATATTGAAAGGGCTTTTTTCTTACTCTGCTGATATATGTGACTTGGACATGTTAGAGTTTAAATGAAGCTGCCACATTTTTTTTTCTGTGTATCATGGGTCTGTGAAAATGTAATGTCATTTTATATGCTGACAATCTCTAGTATACCACCTTTATTTCTCACCTGCTAGCTCTCTCTATTTTTTAACTGGACTATCTGTAAGAGAACCATATCTAATTTTTATTAATAGAAGTAAAATGTTATCTTCTGCCTCATATATCCAACAGAGATGCATGCTGAGTTAGCTACCCCTGTTTTTAAAATTATAGGTATGATCAGTACTAGTAACATAAGTCATTCCATGCTATTGTCCTTGTTTGGAGATTAGTTGTGTTGGAACCTTCAGGGGGGGAGTTCTGCATTGTAGCTGCAAACTGAGGCATTCTGACTTCTGAACTTGAAATGCTTTAATTGGGAGTCAGGAGTCTGTGTGCAGTTTGCTGCTCTGAATTGCTCTTATAATGATTCTTCCCTGATTTGTATAGAGATGTTACATAAACCTCGTAATTTCAGTAAAGGTTCTGCAGAGTAATGAAACTTCACCAGCGCTGGAAACTGAAACTAACAGCACACAAATTCCCATCTAGAACAAAGGTTCTGCCTCACCAGTGAGTTTAAGTAGGTGGTTCAGTCAGTGTGAAGGGGTCTGTAGCTGTAAGTAATGACACGAGCCTTGGGTACAAGCAAACTCCTAATCAGCCTTGTAAGCTAAATGGCACAAGTTCACTGCTGCTTGAGAAAGAGAAGCATCATGCACAGCAGGTTGTTGTCCTTAGCTACTCAAAAACTTTGAGTTGGTCATTGTGGGCTATAAATAACCTAGAGTTACTTTCGCCAGATAGCATCATCATTGCTTTTATTTGTTTTAGGTCTGACAGCTTTGCGTAGTGATGAAGTAATTGATCTTATGATTAAAGAATACCCTGCCAAACATGCTGAGTATTCTGTTATACTGCAGGAGAAAGAACGGCAGCGAATAACAGATCACTACAAAGAGTATTCTGTAAGTAGTTATCATTTAAAAGTGAACCAAATCTGTAATATGAGTGTGAGAAAAGGTTCTTCTCAAACTGATAGTGAAATGTGTGAGAATTAATATAATTGTTTTTATTCCAGCAAATGCAGCAGCAGAACACACAGAAAGTAGAAGCCAGTAAAGTTCCAGAATATATTAAAAAAGCTGCCAAGAAAGCTGCAGAATTCAACAGCAATTTAAACCGAGAGCGGATGGAAGAAAGAAGAGCCTATTTTGATTTACAGACACATGTAGGCAGATTTAAATTTCTTACCGATTGTAGGGAGGGAAGGAGCTCGTTGTTTGTTTTAGTGAAGTTGGTTTTGGTACCATTTTTAGTATTTTCAAAGAGGTTGATTGTTTTTTCACTCATATAAGAGACTTACAGTTTTGCTGTTAAATGGGTAATACTGCTAAAAATAATCTCAAATATATTTAACCTGCATACTTTTTAAACTTGAAAATACTTGTCTCAGGAAGCTCTGAAAATCTCAGTGTTATTTTGTTATTGTGTCTTTATTCTGATAGTACTAGCATAAAACTAAGAGTGTTGCTTATTCATATAAATGGCTAATTCTTCTTTTGAATACCTCCAAAATTTTGCCTGACTATACCAGAACTAAAAAACAAAACTATTTAATATCTAAAAGTGTGCTGCCTGTCAATATTATGCCCTTGTTTTTTGTTAGGTGTTATATTATTTTTGTATTGCATATGTTACCTGCCTCTTTGCTTGATTAAAGAAAAATTATGGCATTTTGAAGCAGTGCTGTTGTGCTTCTATAAAGGCAGTGAAGCAAAAATTTTCCTGCAAATCATTACATAGCAGACAATTATGGAAAGTTTTCATTTTCCTGGTATTTACCCATGTTAGAGACAAGATAGTGGATAATTACTTCTATTTCCTTCTAAGAGAAGGAAGGCTTATGTGTAAACTTCTTTGCATATATTTATATTATTAATGGATTTTTTTAATAGTAGAGTCTGGTTTCAGAATTAGATGGATGTGTTCTTTCTTCTCTAAAGCAATGTGTACCAGTAGTGATAATTCCTGCTGAAGATACCAGTCACAAAGGTTAATGTTTACTGTTTGAAGTGCTAGATTTTATTTTCAAGATCATTTTTCATAGTATACTGTTTAAAGGGGTCTTACCTAATCTTTGTTTAGTTCACTAGATACTTAGGGATTGGATTTAATCCATGATACTGTTTTGTGAGTGGGATCTCTTAGCGTTTTAATGAATTGAATTCCTCGTGGGAGAACTCGGGTAGCTGTTCCAATTCAGTAAAACTGGCAAATTAAAAAATATTTGGAGTAGTTGGTGAGGAAGACTCAACAGTTTGTATGTGAAACAAAAATGTCATTGTTTTATATTAAACAATGCAGATTATCCAGGTGCCTCAAGGAAAATACAAAATCTTGCCTACAGAGAGAACAAAGGTTAGTCCTTATCCAGTGGCTCTCATACCCGGCCAGTTCCAGGAGTACTACAAAAGGTATTTTAAAAACATTCCAATTGCCAATTCTGTTGCACTGATCTCTTTTGTCTACATCCAGCAGGTGGAAAACATTTCAGTGTCTTTGCTGTAAGGTTTCAAATTAATTTTATGTTTGAGACACTTGCTAGTCTTCAAAGATGGGTAGTGTGACAGCTTGTGTCAACAAAACAGTACTGACTGCAATAGCACTGTCTCTGCTGACGTACTGCAGTGCCTGAGATTTGGCCTGCTCAGGTATTTACCACGGTAAAAAGAGGCATTGATTTCACTCCTGCTGCCCTCCTGTTTACTTATCATCTGCTGCTGCACATGTGCTAAAGTTAATGTTTTTGTATCAAAGTGTTGTAATGCTGGCTTGTGATCACGTGTCTTCTGTGTGACAGTCTTGCTGTTGTATCTTGAATATTTCGAAACTCTTTAAAAAAATTTTATTGGTCTTGTGGGTTAAGTTTGATGTTGGATTTATAGGTGAGAGAGAAAGAAATTGCAAGCTGCATCTTTACATTTGATGAAAACATGCTGCTTGGCTGTTGACATAAATTTAAGATTTTACTAGGGGCATGCTACCATTGAACAAATCCTTAAGGATTTGAAGATTTTGCTGAAGTCTTACTATTGTACAGTAGAGATGGTATTTGTGCTATATGTGCTTGGTTTTCTGTAGAGAAGCTCTTTGTCCGCATGTGCCTTGCTCCTTCCAGTGTGTGTTCATACAGCCTGTTCCAAATTTGCATGTTACAGGACATTCCTGAAGGACTTTAATTTTATTAAATTAATTTAATTAAAATTACTTCATATTATATTTATTATGCAT
The DNA here is from genome assembly GCA_013397845.1 of Melanocharis versteri. Classification (NCBI taxonomy): domain Eukaryota; kingdom Metazoa; phylum Chordata; class Aves; order Passeriformes; family Melanocharitidae; genus Melanocharis; species Melanocharis versteri. The sequence goes on along the minus strand of VZTG01008989.1, from coordinate 885,932 downwards.
TTGTAAGCTGCTAGTGAAACTGCTTTTCCATCTTGGTGAAGCACATGACCTTTCAAAATACGCAGCAAAATAGTATCCTGTTCCTTACAATGCTTGTCCTCAGCAGTAAGAGGACTTTCACTTTTTTCTTAGTCTTTAAGGTTAAGAAGAAAAAGGGTAGATTATGCATGTTAAACTGTATCTGGCTATAAGCACATTCTTCTGAAATTACATTTTCATATGCATTTTTTTGTTCTCAATAATCAGCTATACAGCTGTATTCTTTACTTTGTTTGTGTGCCCTGCATTAGAATTGTACAGGTGTTATGGGGCACTGTACATTCATAAACAAAGTGTAATGTCTGTTGGGCACAGTAACATGGATTGGTTAAAACTTTGCAAATACACTCTCCTGTGTTCTGTGAATATCTGCTCAAAAAAAACAAGTACTATGCATGGTGTCACACTTGGGAGGAGAAATTTGTATGTTTCCTTTGTTTTCAGAACTGCATGTTTTTATGTGCCTTCCTGAAGAAAAGGAGATTCTTTCTTAGGGAAGTCCCTGTATACTGTGTGACTTAACACTTATGCATACGGTACACATGAATGAATTTTATTTATTTAACTTCAGATACTCTCCAGATGAACTTCGTTACTTGCCATTAAACACAGCTCTTTATGAACCTCCTTTGGATCCGGAGCTGCCTGCACTGGACAGTGATGGAGATTCAGATGATGCAGAGGAAGGGCGAGGTGATGAAAAACGGAAAACCAAAGGCAATTCGGTGAGACAAATTGAAAGTATTCTTTAACAAAACAATCCTTTCCCTTCACTTTTGTTAGTTTAACTAGTTTCTTAGTGGAATCTTTTAACATTTGCAAAATGAAGGGAAGGCCTTTTTTAGTACTTTTGTGTATTTCGTAACGTTGCTCTCCAGCTTTCTGTTTTGGTCCATTTTCAAAGTAAATTGAACAAATATTTGAAATTTCGGGCCTTGTATTTATTTTTTTTTTATTTTCTTTTGTTTTGTTTTGTTTTGTTTAAAGAAATTATGGAGAAACTTCCCAGTGCAGCTCTTCATGATGCCCTTTTTCCCAAGGGAAGTTGCTGGCAGTTCTGAGGAGAATGAATACTGTAGTTCAGGTCACAGTATATTTTGCTGTTTGAAGTCCCACAGAATCTGTCCCCAAAGCAAAGGTGTTGATAACCTCATAACTTTTTTTTTTTTTGTGATGTGGAAGTAGCAAGTACTCCGTATAGAAACAGTTACTTCATTCCAATTTAAAAAGAAGGTAAAAAGCACTGTGTTTTTTTGCTTTACATACATCTTTTAAAAGATATTTGTTCTCTCCACTTATGCAAATGCAAAATTAACTGTTAGCTGAATCTTAAGGGAGACTTTCACATATGTATCTTGATAGTGTTTTAAGTGCTCAAGAGCCAGCTGAGTTTCAAATTAGCTGAGTACAGCTGAACCATTGGTGTATTGGTGCAGTTTGTATGTTGATGGCAATCTCTTTCCAGAAGTTTAACCCAAGTTTTAACAGCAGTGGAATGTCACAGTGCGTTTAGCAATTTCTAGTGTGATTGATGAACATGTTTGATGGTGGGTATGTACAATTCTAAATTTTGTCATGTAAATACTTTTTGTCTTGAATTTTGTAAGATACTTAAAATTGAAGAAGAAAGGGGGAGGTCAGCTTGTAGGTTAACAAAAGGAGAGATAGGTGTTTAATACACTGTTTCTGCTTGCGGTTTTTTTGAGAAGAAGAAATATAGACATAGCATGCTAAATGTCAACTCAAATTTTCAGTTTAATCACACTCCAGCTTTTTTACAGTTGATCAGTTGGTCTTTAACCATTTTTTTCCAGTTTCCTTTTCCACTGACTTCCATTCTCATTAATGGTAAAGAAAAGTAATTGGACCAAGCAGACTATCCTTTGATTTTTCACAGAGGCTCAGAAATCTTTTTTTTTTTGTGACAGAATGCAGAAGGAAAAATGTCCCTAAGTTTGAAAAGTGTAGAGAAGTGTGGAAAATTGATAATCAGATTCCTGTGAAGTATTTTTGGCTATGGGAGCAGGGGTTCTTAGCTAGTTAGTCATTGAAGGGGGCATATAGTTCAGAAAAAACACAGAGGTGGGACGTGGTCAGGTTTGAGCTACCTACCATTTGTCAGATGTCCCACACTAAGCTTTATACCTTTTCCTTTTCCACACCTCCCCCCTGCTGTTGTTGGAGTTGGTAGCTGTTTTCTTTTCTGTAGTGTTTTAGCGGGTCTGACCTAAATAACCCTTCCTCTAAAATAATGGTGAAGCATACCATTTCTTGTTGCCACATAGTTTGATCTGCTTTTGTGTTACACTCCTCCATTTGCCCTGTGTCTGTTTTGTCTGTTTTGACTTTAGGGTCTGAGGCACAGGCTGATTACTATTGTGTTTTTACAGAGTGTGTTTTACTGTAGGGCACCATTGTTATTTGGCCTCTTGGGCTTTATTGTAATAAATGTGAGTAATCACACTGCTTCCTTCTGGAGCTTTTTGGAAGCCTATATTAACACTTTTCTGAGAAAAGTCTTGTGCTGCTGCTCTTAATTATGCTTACATTGGTCTCTCACCCTCTTTGGACCTCTTCTCCTCTTTCTTGCCTCCTCATTCCTCAAAAAAAAAAGCTTTAACTGCAAAATAAATTCTGTTGTTTGGTTCTGTATTAAATATGGAAGCATGTTTTGCCATTGATGGCATTCTGCTGCAGTCCAAATTAAATATTTAGATTGCTCCTGGTTAAAATAGTGGATGAGGGTGGCAGAAAAAAAAACCTTCACATGTTTAATTCAAGGCAGTCCTTGTACGCTTTAAATTCATGACAAGGGCACTTTTAACTTTTTGCTGGCCCTTTACATTTTAAACAGCATCTTGCATTTAGTTGATTTCTTGCTGACTTCTAATGAAAGTGCTTCAAAGAATAACACTGTTGTTCTCCCCGCACTGGTACCAAGACCAACTGGAAAATATGACTGCTGTTCCTGATGCCAGTCTCTTAAACTAGAAAAAAACAGATTATGAATGTTGTGAACAAAGGTGTTCTAGATTGTGATAAAGCCCATGCTTTTGCAGAAGGAATGATGTATCCTTCTCTTACCTTAGTTGACTCTAAGGGGCATAGGAAAGACTTGTCTGTCTATCCAAAAAAATAAAAATATATAGCTATGGTATTTTTATTATAGGACAATTCGTCTGGCAATGTATCTGAAGGTGATTGCGCCACAGACAACCAGGAGGATTCTTTTCAGGGAAGACAAAAAACAAGAGACAAAAGTGCTACTCCAAGGAAAGATGGTTCCAAACGTTCTGTATTACCCAAATCAGTTCCTGGGTACAAGGTAGAAGAAAAAAGCCCCTGACTGAATTTTACTCACCAGCTTCTCCCTGAAGTATTTGGTTTTTTCAATAATGTGGAACTTCTGCTTGCTGTACTTCACTAGCTGTTCTCCTGTTGTGTGCTCCATCTGTTTGCTTCCTTATTTCCTTTTTGCTTATATTTTGTGTGGGGCTTTTCTTTACCCTAGCTGTACAGTGGCCTCCTATTGTGTTAACTTCTTAGATTCATAGGCAGTAACTCTAGAAAAATCCATTGTGGATTTATCATTGGAACTCAACATCTTTCTGTCTGCTTTAATGTAGCAGTCAGAAGTATGTGCCAGTTTGAAGCTAGCATTCACTATTTGTTACTTTTTTTTCTATTTCATATGGCAGCATACCAAGAGATCAGTCCTGTAAAGTGCAACTGTATGGCTAAACATATTGTTATGACTTTCATTTTAAATACAGCCTTTTATCCTGTGGTGTTATGATGTATAGGATGGGAGGCAAAAAGCTTACTACAGCTGTATAGGCAACACTATGTAACCCCTGTAACAGTATTTGGAAAATAGCTTTTTATGTAGTTCATTCTATGTAGTAACATTTGTGGGCAATACGCTTTTATCTAAACTAGAAACTTGGTGAGGATGTTAAGACATTTCAGCTATCAAGCAGTGATTGCTGAACCTAAGACCCTTATCTTCCGTATTCCTGTACAATAACTTCAAAACTTATGATAAAAACACTTTCCAGAAGAAATGAGAATTGACATGCGTTGTTTATGTGTTACTACTCTGCATACTGAGAGAGGATCTAAATAAACTGTAACACATTTGAAGTACATAATTGTCTAGTCCTATTCCACTGAGAGGAATGAGAATTTTCCATAGGCTTACATTGGAGCAGGAATAGACCCATACAGAGGGAAAACACTAAGTTAAGATAGGGTTGAGTGTTTACCAGTCAGGAATGCTTATTGACGGTTATGGGACAAGGAATGCTTTTGTCAGTGACAAGTTTGTACATACTGAGAATCTGTCTCAGCGAAAGTGAGCTGTTGATGGGCTTGCATTTTACGTTCATAAATATTTGCTATCTGTATTTACCAAGTTAATAGTAAATAAACTATAACTTACACTAAGAAGCTAATTTCCAGCAAGAATTGGACAGCTTTGATAAATTTCCTCTGCATACAATATCTGTACAAGTTCATAACAGAGCAAGCTCCAGTTGCATTTTCTCTTTTCAGGAACTTACTAAGAAATGTGTGAACTGTGGAGATTTAGACTGTGGATACCACATATATATATTTTTTTATATGTAACTTTGCAAGAAGTTGTAGATATAGAATGCATTTCAGTATTCCCACGAACATGAAATCCAAAGATGAAGGCTGAAATTTTGCTTTAACTTTGTTTAACTTGACATTAGAGATTGTGTGCCACTGGTTTACAGAAATTTCACTTAGCTGTGAGATGCCCAAATGTTTGATTAGTCCAATCTATTTAATGGCCTTGTGAATGCATAGAGAACTGATGGAGCAGAACTTTCAGCAAAGTTTGGAACTTAAACTTGTAGAAGAGCACTAGTAGTATACAGCACTGCATTTTGAAAATGGATTCCCATAGCAATTACTTAATGGTTCAAAATCACAGATTCTGTCAGTAACAAGGTCGTCTTATAAACTTACCATGCCACATCTTTGCAATGTCAGCATACCCTGCCTGCATCAACCATCAGGCTATTGTTAAGTCAGGGGTGGTGATGATATGTTAGAAGGGTGAGAGGATTGGCTTTCTTGTTTGTGGGAACGTTTGAAATCTTGCAATAAGCCAAATTACATGAGCTGTTTTAACTGGCAAGACAGAATGATTCTTGTTTGTGAGTCTATAAAAACACCAGATAACAATATATCTACCATATGTGCCTACATGTTAAGGCACTTTGAGCTGAAGGCTTAACTGATTCAAAATGTTTTCCCTGTGAAATCTTTATAATACTTTTATTTTATATTGTTCTCTATATTGGACTATTTTTGTAGGACACTAATCTTTTGGTTATATGTAGTTAAAATTGAAGGATAATTGCTATGGCATCAGCATATATATGTATAGTTATAGCCACGTTATGAGTATTACAGGATTCCATACATTTCCACTGAGTTATTTTCAAGTAAAAGAAATACTGTATTTTATATGGAGTCTTTTTTATTGTCAGTTCTTTAACAAAGAACGATTAGCATGTTTTACGTTTTCACATGTTACAAGTAGTGAGTCTGTTGCTGCAGGACTGACTGCTACAATTGCACACACAGGGTACTGTTAAAAGTACAGGAGATTTTTTGCACATAAAACTGAAACGTATTGAGTATCTTTACTTTACAACACTTTTGTTTCGGGTCACTGTATATGAAAATGTAACGCTTTGCATTCAGAATAGGATGTTATAAAAATGGTGTAGTTGGAAAGCTTGCTTTGAGAGCTGCAGCACAGCAGCATGGAAGTGAAAACCTACACAGTACAATCATCATTTTGACCCTGCATTCATTTTCTCTCCTATCTTATCCCAATAAGATGGGGATGTAGAAAGCAAAATTTACTCCTAATGAGATGGGATATTGTGACTTCCCATGTGGAATTGACAGACTTTTTTATAGCATTTCTAAAAGCCATTTATGGTGGTAGAACTGAACTGGATTGAAATGTGAATAGTCTTGATTATTTTTTTTATTATTGTTTTCGTACAAATACTTCCATACTGTTGGAACTTCATTCTTAAAAGGCTGTTATTCTCACCCCCCTTAATATGCATGGTTTGTAATGAACACCGGTTAGTGAACTAAGACTAGATGGAAGCATTGTTAATAAATGCATCTTTAGCAATGTTTACCTTGAGAGTTATGTGTATCGGAGTGTGAACTTCACATACCTGTAACACTGGTATGTGTCCAAAAAGCAGCTTACTTTGGCTGGAGTACTGGGGAGTGTGCTGTTTTATATTAAAGGCAGTAAAATACAAATCTGTAACAAGCCAGAAGTCTGATTAGAAAAGTGCACTTGCTATTCTAGAAGGGCACAGTTTCTTAGATTAAAACACAATTTTAAAAAAAATAGCCTAAACAATGGAAGGGTAAATGCTGCCACACTGACAAGGTTTAAGCATGTGCCACTTTTGTTGGGAGGAGCAGGGTATAAAGGTATACATGTAGGACACGTAGTATAGTTAACAGTAAAAGAGTTTATGTGTGGGTTTGCTTCCATTATATTTATTATTTTGTAGAGATGTTTTGTGTGTTAGACTTCTTTTACTGTTTCATTATATTTATGTATAAAACAGGTTGACCTTGCTTTTTTAAAATAAATAAGCAAAAAAAAGTGTCTATGAATGCCTCTGTCATCTTTTGAAGGAAGTTACCTATAAACATACGGTGTGGTGTTTTGCTTTCTTGAATAAAACTCCTTGGACTGAACAATTTGAAGCAGCCTGTAGCCATGTTTTGACATAAAAAACACATCGAAAACTTCAAAAAACTTGAAGCAATGCATCCTGATATTTTAAAAATGAGTCAAGATACTAATTACCTTGCTAGGTGCTATCAAAAACTGGCTGGGGAAATAAACACACTTAAAGATAAATTGTATTGCAAAAGATCTTTGTAATTATTTTAAAATATATATATATATATATATTTGTATTTTCACTTTTTAAATTTATTTTAAAATTAAACCTCATTCTTCTCCCTGTGTGTGGTTGGTAGTTGGCTGGGATTCTTGCTTACTGGCAAGCTGTTTAGAAGGGGATATGCCTTCAGCTCACTCTACTAGCTGCGTCTTTGCAGCAACATTGTTTTTTAAAACTGGCACTAGTCAGTTTAACATCAGTGAGTACTACATTAATTGTAGGCTAAAGTTCTCACTAATTCACTGTGTACCTGTCAAAGCTCAACAATGTAACTACTGCCATGTTTCTGAAATTTCCAATGCCTTACTTCTGCCTCAGGCCTCATCAGGATGAAACTGTTGGTTTATCTATGGAGCTGGCACACAGAATACATAGGCAGATGTTCCACAGTGTAACAGCCTGCTATTTCTCTTACCCTTTAAATGGATCTCATGGACCCAGACACACTCCAGATGATCACTTAGAAAAATTATAAATGTAAATCTCTAGTTAAATGCAAGGCTCTTGTTTCTTATAGTGATTATGATTGGATACAAGAAGGAATGGTTAAAGAAATACAGCCCTGTACAGCATAGCTAACCAGATAATTAGAAACTGAAGATAGAAAAAATCAAGTTTATTGCTTTCATAATTAATTTTCTATATTTAGGGATAAATATAATGCAAATAAAAGTCTCACTAATAATTTCCTTCATAAACAGGAAATCTACATAGAAGTTCATAAAGTAGTATTCTATAGTGGAAGAATCTTCCTGAAATTTTTCATCCTATGTCATATTTAGTTTACCGTGAGGAGAATGTTAGCGGATGAATTAAAAGAGGCAAGTACATGCTTTTAATCCAATTGGATTTACATATAACTCACTATGTATGACAAATGCAAAATTTTATGTAGTTAAATCTACAATTTTTTTCAGTGCTGCTGCTTGTCAGTGATTGTCACGTGTTCCATGGTTCACACATCCTGACAGATAGTTTATTAATCTTAATAGTTAAGGAGATAGATAACATTTCCTGTTGAATCTGTAAATTCTTCTGGAATGAATTTATAGCCCTCTTCTACCCTTCCAGCCAAAGGTCATTCCAAATGCTATATGTGGAATTTGTCTGAAGGGTAAGGAGTCCAACAAGAAAGGAAAAGCTGAAGCTCTTATACATTGCTCCCAGTGTGACAACAGTGGTGAGTATCTACATACACTAAGTGGATTCCTAAGGGAATTTGACAGATCTGTTTGTGGACGTATTTAGTGTACTCCATGTGTAGCAACAGTTCAGTTGCCTTTTCTGTCCTTTGTTCAGACCCTGTCTCTCTTTCGTGTTCTCTGTACTCGCACACTCAGTGCACTGTGGGATCTCACCAGGAGGTGAGCAAAGCTTCGCGTTCGGTAAAAGCAAAGAGTCTAACTAATTTTAAATTTCATTTCAGGCATAAAAGTAATAATACTGGTTTTAATCTAGGCCACCCTTCTTGCCTTGATATGACCCCGGAGCTCGTTGCTATGATTAAGACTTACCCTTGGCAATGTATGGAGTGTAAAACGTGCATTATATGCGGGCAGCCTCACCATGAAGAAGAAATGATGTTCTGTGATGTGTGTGACCGTGGTTATCACACTTTTTGTGTTGGGCTTGATGCTATTCCTTCAGGTAATAAAGTAAGAGTTACTTGTTCCCTTCCCACGTCCTCTGAGTCCTGGGCTCACTCTCAGAATTAATACATGCATCGCTTTTGAAAGAATAGTTTAAAACAAGTGTGAGGGGTAAGAGTAAGAAACACTGTAGGAAAGCATTCACACTGTAGGACCTGAGTTTTTTACTAAGCTTTATTTCTGTATATTTGGTTGTGCACAGTTAAACCTGGCAATTCCTGTGTAGGAAATATAATTGGCTTTTACAGCATAATCCAAACAGGCTTACTCAGAACTACTTTTTTTCCCAAATCCACAAAATACTGAGAATAATTACCTCTTTTCACTGAAGAAACCTGTAAAAGAAACTGCATTGCTGCATATTGCTAGAGTATAGCTTTCACATTAATTGTGCTGTTTTAGCTTCTAAATGAAATAGTTGTCTTAATTTAATATTTGTAAATACCTCTTTAAAACCTTTCATTCCCTTTTTTATTCTTAAATACCAAAACTGTAACAGAAGTACCTCCATGGCAGGCAGGCAGCCTATAGCTTTAAATTGCCCAGTCACTCATATCATCTGGCCAGCTCAGGGCAGTAGAAAGAAAATAACAGGTGGTACTGTTGCTTTACGTGTAATTCTAAGTCCATGGTAAGTTTGTGAATACATATTCAGTGGCAGTGACAGTATTCCCTGGACAGTACTTAAAACACACTGTACTGCCCCATTTTGGGAAGCACTGGAGCTAGCTGTCACTTCAGTACAGGTTCTGTGGCTGATTTCACTTTGAGGCTGATGTAAGAATGTAATCAAAATAGATTATATGTCTACAAAACTACAAAATTACCAAAGCAGCCTTTGATTCCAGCTGCTGTAATATAAACAGTTAAATGCTTCCCCAACTGCCATTCATTTCTGCTCTGGGTAACTTCACGACCTCAAACTGTAGTCATTCACCTGAAAATACGGCCAGCAAATCGAGCATCGTTTGTCGATCTCTTACCTAATATCCACCTCCTTGGCAGTGCTGGCACTTCCTGAGGTCCATGAAGATGGGTGTAGCCAGTGGTTACACATAATGAGTCTGCAAGGGAGCGTGAATTGTGTATGCTGCTTTATAGAAAAGATGCTCAATTTTAAAGAAAAGCACTGGTTATTCGCATTAAAGGAAGTACTGCAAATAGATAAGCACCTATCAGAATGGTGAAGGGTTGCCTAAATGGATGAGACAGTAACAAACTTAGTTTCCCAATAATTGATAACTTTCTTTTCTTAGGTCGCTGGATTTGTGATTGTTGTCAGAAAGACCCTCCTGTACCCAGAAGAGGAGGAAGAAGGGGGAAAAACAGCAAGGAGGGCTAAAAAAGCCCTAAAAACTTGCTGTCCAAAACTTAACTGCACAAATTAAAGTGATACTTTGGTGCTATTTAACCAACCACTCTAAGAGGAGCAATACCACTTTTCTTTTCCTTTTTACTAAATAAACTTTGTCTATATAATGATTTTTTTGTGATACAAGTCACTAATGTCCTGTCAGGTGTTGAGATAGGCAAGCCAAATTCCCACTAAAAAAGAGAAGTCTTTCGGTAATGAAATTTAAATTATACATGCACCTTTTGTATAAAATTATAGTAAGATACTTGTTTATTTCAGTGCACTCATCAGTAAGCTCTGTGAAAAGAAAATTATAGAGCAATTTAAATATACTTTATTTGCATAGCAACTGGTTATTTTGAAAGACTCGACCAAAACAAAAAGTACTCCTGGAAAAAGTAACTTCTAAGGAAGAATGGGCATGAGATGACCTTCTTAAAATATACTGCAAATCCCTTTCAGCAGAAATTTTCCTTGCAAGCTAATGACTTATTCATAAATATGTGCTTGAGAAAAAACATCCATCACAAAAAGCTATCAAGGGAAGTGTAAAAAAGCACCTCTCAAGTTCGAGATACCTATATGCTGTGTTGTTCTTAATGAGAGATGAAAATGTCATATTGACAAGTAACAACAGCTGAAGGCTCCCTCTCCCTGCAGTAATAGCAAAGAAGCAACATGCACTTGGTTCAGGTCGTGGGTTTGTAGCGGTGATGAGTGACTGGACCAACCTCTGTTTGACAGATGGCTGATGTGATGTAGAGCACACAGAGTCAAAATACAGACCATCTATTCCCTTACGTGACTGATTGTTTTCTCCTTCCTTCACCCTAAGCTCCTCAGCTTCATGAATACACTCAAACACGTTGCTAATCAGTTTTGCTGGAGATAGTTGCTCAGAAAAGAAGCAGGTTTTATTTTTAATTATGCTCTAAATTGAGAGGGGGACTGAAGTGCAGTAGTTTATTCATCTTTCTTTATAAAAAACAATAGAAAATACTGAATTGGAACTGATTTTCCTAAGCACCTATTTTAAGTGAATTTAACAAGATCCCAACTATACATTCATTTTTAAGCCCTGATCTCTGAAGAGCACTGCAAATACTGTGCTGGCTGCTCATTTTACATATTGGGGAGGATTTACAATATAAAATTAAATATGGCTTTTTCTCCCCACTTCCTTTCTGGTTTAGGAAATGTAACCTGAATATCTCTTCAGGAAACATAGCAAATATTAAATATTACAGCAAGTCATTCATACCAATTTCACAGGATGAAGTGTGACTTAAGTCCAGTGTGTGTCAATTTAAAAAAGAATTTCAAGTATTAATTTCAAGATTCCAATAAGTATAGTCCAGAAAACAGACTCCTCATCCTGAGATTCGTCTTCTGTAGACTGTGAGTATTTCTGGTTTGCCTCCATCTCCTCAGGGTTATAAGAAGCCTCACCAAACGGGTACTGTACAACTGTTCGATCGTAGTACACCTTCATTTCAAACTCGCTCTCCAGGTGAGAGGGGTGGCCGTAAATCCCTATTCCCACAGGGCGGCGGAAGTGTGCAGGCACATGGACGACGTCTTGGCCACAGGTTACAGACTGTAACTCGTACTCGTCAAAGCTGGGGTGAAGCGTCACATCAGATACGTACAAGTCTGCGTCACCTTTTAAACTCCGCATCTGAAGAACGATCTTTCCCTCGTGGTTCAGTCTCAAATAGCTGTAGTTTCCTGCTCCAATCTGACCTTGGACAACATGAAGAAGAATCCATTCCTCCGGTACGTCCTCTTCCTCAAAGGCATTTACCACAAATAGTACTTGAGCTGTCACAAATACTGTCAGGATTCTTCTCCAGTGTGTTGCCATGGTCTTAAGTTGTATTTGGAGTCTTCCTGTGTCCTGTGTGCTACCTAGTGAATACAAAACACAATTCAGACTTTAGTATATTCCCTTCTTGGAAGTAATCTATTATTTTTTTTTTTAATTTGGTATTTTTTATAAATCCTTTCTAGTCCATACAAAGTTAACTTCAATTAAGTGTGTTCATTAACTTATGCTAAGATTCAGAACTTTGTCAGAATAAAATGGCTTGAATTTCCAGAAGTTAAACAGAAATTAATCAAACCAGTGTCCTTTCAACACAACTGACATAGAGACTTTAGTTTCATTCTACCTGCATGCATGCCAAACTTGACAGATACCCAGAAGGGATGAAACCCAATAATGATTTCAGCTTCAGTTAAAAAAACCCAAAGAAACCAAACAGTTAAGGAAAGGAAGGCTTTGGCATGCTTGAAGATGCTTAACTTTATATGAGGTACTTAGGGCATCCTATTTGTTCTCCCATCCTCTCATCTCAACTTCAAAAGACAGTAAAGGTGCAAATCTGGATGTGGACTTGAAGCAGTAGGCATTCCAACTTGCACTGGGATGGAGTTAGAAATAAAAACAAATTATCTAATGAGGTAATACATTAATTTATGATCCTGATGTGTGGCTTGTTTCTAGGACCAAATTTGGCATATCTTCCCTGAAAAAAATGCATTTACTTTCAAGCTTTTGTTAACAGTACAAAGACTCAGCTCTTTACAGCACTTGCATACAAAAAGCTGAAGGTACCGGGACAAGGGCAGATGGAAAGGACTGCTGCAAGATCAAGGCTCTTACAGCCTATTCCCTTCTTGCTTCACGCTCCCAGTTGGGCAGCCTGAACGTGCCTGCCACACTCCGGCCCTCTGAACAGCTCCACTAAGTCTCTGTGTGCAAAGCAGCAACTTCCAAACCTTGCTGAAGGCTTCCAAAGTATACAGCTGACTGAATTTGACATGCAAATCACAGGAGCCACAAGCCTGAACACCTTCGTGTTTAAGAGGAAGATTCTCATCTCCTCATTCCTTCCATAAGGACACTACAATTATCTGAAACCAGGAAGCTGCCTGTAAGTTTTGTACCCCGCTAGCATCAAAACAAAAACTGCATTTATTCCACTGAGATGTCACTTAAACGTTAAAAGTTCTACCAATGAGCGGATCCAGGGGAGGAGAAGTAGAAAAAAATGCCCAACTGTTTCTGTAGTTCGACGTTTTCTGCCCCAGAGGCCTCTCTCTACTGCAAGGCCACAAATGTGCAACGACAGCATTAAAGAACGAGGTGCAGCATTCGCTGAACCTGCCAGACTGACAGAACTCCCTCAACAGCCACAGGAAAAAAACAGTCTTTTGTCTCCCCCGTATCAGGGAGCTGACTCTCTGTCACTTGTACATCGAAGCAGTGATGAAAAAGCCGAGCGGAAGCACAGGACGAGCTCCACATCTGACCAGAAAATAATTAAAGTTACCTAGCAAAGAACGAAAGCGTCCTGGCACTGGCGCAGCGCTCGGGAAGAAAAGCGATTCCAAGAGACCTTGGACAGAGCCACGAACGAGCAGCTCTGCTCGCCCCCTCCTCCCCGCGGGCAGGACACCCGCCGGAGGCGGCGGCGGCTCCGGGGGACGCGGGCGGCTCCGCGCTGCTCCGGCCGGACGGGCCCGGCCTCGGGCCCGGCGTCACCCCGCCGCCCGGGGG
>VZTG01008989.1:725378-872280 GCA_013397845.1 Melanocharis versteri | reverse complement strand
GAGGGCCTGGGGAGGGCGGGGAGGCACCGGCGGCGGGGCCGGGACAGGGCGGGACTCGCTGCGCCGCACGGAGCGCTTGTCCCCACGGAAGCCCGAAATTAGGGAAGCCTTCCTTCAGCTGCGCTGAGGTTGGATGTAAGGTGTTTGCTGGAGGATAGGTGTCCCTCCGTGGGTTAGTGACAGCTTATTCGACTGTCGGCATAAACCTGACCTAAGATCACAGAGCAGAACAGCAGTGTGACGGAGAGAAAAAACCCCAGCGCTGCTTTTGAATACCCATGGATTTCAACAATTACCTTGACTTGGCCGAGCTGCTTAAAATCATAAGCAAGAATGAAAGATTGAAATTGAAAGAAAAAAACCCTGCATGGAGTGCATTGTGTTCTAAGAGATTCAAGAGAGCCTTTGTATGTACCCCAAGGGCCCTGTATTAACTGAGCTAATGTTCTCTCTTCAAAGCCCTCTAATTTCATAAAACCCATGTAACTTATTCTCTTCATTCTTAGCTCAAACAAGCTGGCTACATAAAACTGCCAAATGCAGATTCTGATAAATTTTAGTTTTTTGGAATCAGTTTTGTTCCTATAAAGACTTTTATTCTGCTTAAAACATTAAAATATTAAAGTTGCTAGACCTCATTTTTAAAGTTCTTCTTATGATTGAGTATTGAGACCACTAGAAATACACTGTTGGGCACAAAAGCATGATATGATAAGGAACTGTTCTTTCCAGCAGTCTTTCATTTTCCGCGTGGATGTCAATTTCACTGGAGGTGCTGGAGTGGGTCCAGAGAAGGGCAGCGAAGCTGGTGAAGGGTCTGGAGCACATGTCCTATAGGGAGCAGCTGAGGGAGCTGGGGTTGTTTACCCTGGAGAAGAGGAGGCTCAGGGGAGACCTTATCACTCTCTACAACCACCTGAAAGGAGGGTGTAGCCAGGTGGGGATTGGTCTTTTGTCCCAGGGAACAAATGGCCAGACAAGAGGAAATGGCCTCAAGGTGTGCCATGGGAGGTGTAGGTTGGACACTAGGAAAACTTCTTCACAGAAAGGGTGATTAGGCACTGGAATGGGCCGCCCAGGGAGGTGGCGGGGTCACTGTCCCTGGAGATGTCTAAGGAAAGGCCGGATGTGGCACTTAGTGCCACGGTCTAGTTGATATGGTGGTGTTCGGTCATAGATTGGACTCAATAATTTCAGAAGCCTTTTCCAACCTAATGGGTTCTGTGATTCTGTGATTTGAGATAGGTGGGTACCCAAGGTGTGGAAATATGTGGAGCCAAGGTCTTTTAGCATTGTGTTGCATAGAAACAGGACATTGCCAGAGGTGTTTCATGACGATATGGTGAGGTATAAAATTCTCCCTGCACACTTACATGTCAATAATGATCAGTCAAGAAATCAGTCCAAGATCTCTGATACTTCTTTGGATTGCTACTAGTTATGGGCAATAGATTGTTATGGGCAATAGATTGTTGAAAGTATCGTAGGTACAAACATTGAAAGATGAAAATAAAATCAGGTGAAAATTGTAAAAAAAAGTACTGCCTAACTGCCTAGAAGCAGTTACAGAGACACAACATGTTTCAGAACAAGTTAAGACTTCCAGGGGTTGCTTGCCTGTCAGAAAAACACCTTTTTTGCTGTGTCAGCATTTATTTTTCTTTACTGATGACTAAACTGTCGTAACACATTCATGACTGTATCGCTTGTGAAAATTGTCACCAGCATATTAACAATAAAATTTTCTCTAGTATTCCCAGCCATGGGTCACAGTTCAGAAACACAGTGTCACGTGCAGTACACTGAGTTGCCTCTGTGCAGCTGGTGCTCAATAAAGTGGCTTTATCCGAATTCACATGCATACACAAAAGAGAATTTTGACTGGTACTTTCTCCAGGCAAAACTAACAAACACAGGGAGACTATGTTGTCAGTGACAATATATATCAGATACTTATATAGGGCAAAAATGCTTGTAGTGTTAATTACAGACAGACACAATAAAGACATTCCTGTAGAAAGTATCTGTTTGAAATGCAGTTGAGGTTGATCTTGACTGATCTGCATCAAAATGGTTTAAGTTGGTGCAGATCAAAAAGTTAATGATAAAGTCATGGGCAATAGATTGTTATGGGTCCGGGCTCCTCCAGTTGACCTTCCTTTTCAAAACAATTCTAATTAAATTGGTTTGCTCAGGGCCATGTCCATTTGACTCCTGGACAACGCCAGATATAGACATCCGCAACCTCTCTTCAGAAACTTGTTCTGATATTCAACCACTGTCATGATATTTTAAAAAATTAAATACTGATTGCGTATAACCCTAACTGGGTTTTCCCAGGTTCTAGCTTATCACTGAGTGCCTCTAAGAAAAGCCTCTCTCTGTCTTTCCTGTATCCTCTAATTATGTCGTTGTAGGCAACAATTAAGTCCCAGCTGTCTCTTCTCCGGGTTGAAGAGACTCAGTTCTCTCAGCCTTTCCGTGTACATCATTTTCTCCAGCTCCCTGACCATATTTCTTGCTCTCTGCTAGAATTGCTCCAGCGTGGCAGGGTCTTTCTTGTACCAAAAACCCCAAAACTGGACACAGCACTGCAGGTCTGGCCTTACAAGTGCCAAACAGAGGGGGAGGATCACTCCCACAACTTGCTGGCTACCCTCTATTACTAATACAGCCCAGGATGCAGCTGGCTGCCTCTGCTGCAAGGGCACCGGGGTGGCTCCTATTCAGCTTGTCCTGGAGGATGTCTGGATCCTCTTCTGGGGAGCCCCTTCCCAGAGAGTCATCCTTCAGCATTTCATCTTGCATGGAGTTACTCTGTGCCAGATGTGGGATTCCACTTAGTCTTGTTGGACTCTACGAAATTCTCGTCAGCTTGTTTCTGACTGCTCCCCGCAATTTGGCATCATCCACTAACTTAGGGGAAGTAGAAGGTTTGTTTTTCTTCTTGGTGACGCTGCTTCATGTGCTGTCTATGCTGTGTTCTCTGCATCACAAAACCACAGATGGTTTGGGTTGGAAAGTACATTTAACAATCACTTAGTCCAACCCCCCTGCTGTGGAGGAGGTTGCTAGCTTGCTTCTAGTAGACCAGCTTTCTAAAAGCTTCATCTGTCCTGACCTTGAACACTTCCAGAAGCAGGGCATCTGCTGCTTCTCTGGGCACCCTGTTCCAGTGCCTCACCACCCGCATTGTGAAAAATATGCTCCCTCTATCCAGTCCAAATCAACCCCCTCTTAGTTTAATGTCTTTGCCCCTTGTCATTACACTAAAGGTCTTGGTAAAAAGTTTCTCTCTGTTTTTCTTACTTGCTCGCTTTATATATTCACAGGCTGCTATAAGGTGTCCCTGGACCTTTCTCTTTTCTAGGCTGAAAAAGTTCCACCTGAATATGAGGAAGAACCGTGCAGGTGACCATCTACTGGAACAGATTGCCCAGAGAGGTTGTGGAGTCTCTCTCAAGATATGGATGTAGAGATATTCAAGAATGGTCTGGATGCAGTCCTGTGCCATGTACTTTAGGATGACCCTGCTTGAGCAGGGAGGTTGAACCAGATGAACCACCATGGTCTCTTCCAACCTGACCCATCCTGACTCTGTGATTCTGTGAAGAAGCCCAAATCTCTTCACTTGTCTTTACAGGAGAGATGTTCACATCTGTCCTTAAGGTCCCGCTCCAATAGGTCCCTCTCTGTGTCATGCTGGAGTCCCCAGCGCTGGGCGCAGTGCTCCAGCTGGCATCCCACGGGTGGGACACGGATGAGCCAGTCCTGGACCTTCTGGCCGTGCTGCTTTCTGTGCAGCCCAGGACATCGCTGTGGAGAGCCGGGAAGCAGCCCCGGGCGGCTGTCGCCGGTGGTGGGGCCCGTTGCCCAGGCGAGAGGACGGCGGCTGCCGCCGCGGACCCNGGGTCCCGCTCCGCCGCGGGGCCGCTCGCAGCCGCAGGATGGAGGGCGCCGGGGCCCGCTGTGCCTCTGGAGGAAGCCGCGATCCTGACGTTGTCTGCGAAAAGCACTTGTTTAAAGGCAAGCTGCCAGAGCCCCTCTTTCAGCTGGCGTGCGGTCACCACCGCTGTGCTTTCCCTGTGAGTCACAACGAGTTATGCGTCTGGAACACAGCCACTGCTCAGGTAAAGCTAGAATAGAGCCCTTCGTAGGCTGCTGCTTTAAGTTATAAATAAAATATTTGAGGGTAATGTAGAAGTGTCAGGTTTCACTTTAATGCTGGAAAGATATTAGCATTTGTTATGAACTTTGTTATTGTGATAAGAATAAAATAAGCTGTTGTGGTGGGTTGGCCCTGGCTGGCAGCTAAACCATCACCCAGTCTCCTGCTCACTCCTTCCCAGGAGGGTAGAGGAGAGCATAGGATGGGCAAAAGTGAGAAATCACAGGTGAAGACAAAGATAGATTGATGAGTGAAGGGAAGAGAAAGAAAAAGCTACAACCAGCTACAATCCCAGTACAAGCTGTGAGCAACAGCAACCTTAGAGTCAGTGTCCCGGGCCCTCAACACCTTCTTGCATGCAATACCCCAGTTCTGTTGCTGAGCATAACATCACATGGTAGGGAGTATCCCTTTGCCAGTTCAGCAAACTGTAAAATTTGTTCCAGCTGTGTCACCTCCCAACCTCTTCTGCATCCTCAGTCTATTATTGGGATGGGGAAACTGAGAAAACGTGGGGAAAAAAGAGAAGGTCTGAGTGCTATGCAAACAGTATTTGGCAACAGCCAAAACATTGCTGCTTCTTCATTACTGCTTTTGTCACAAAATCCAAAGCACTGTGCCATGTAACCTGCTATGAAGAAAGTTAACTCCATCCCAGCCAAACCCAGTACAGCTACATTGTAGTTTAAGTGATTTTGAAGCTGTAAATAAAAATTAGTTACTGTTTTGTTGATTTCATGTATGTTATCCATTTGTAGTTTTATATTATTCATAATCTTTGTTTGAAGTGATTCGTTTAACTCTTCTTTATCTACATTTGTCAGCCATTATATTTGTCAGGACATCATTACTCAATTTCTGCATTGTCATTTGGGACTAAAACCAATCCGCTTCTTGTCTGCTCTGCCTCTCGTGAACGTGTGATAGTGTGGGATCTTGATGAATGTACACAGAAAGTGCAAGAAGGTAGAGTATTGTTTATATAATATATATGTCATCTATATAAACAAAGAAGTGGTGCGAAGGCAGCCATTCACCACCAATCACTCAGACCAGTGCCCAGCCAGTTTCTGAGCAGCAGCCACTTTTGGAAGGCCACCCCCAACACCTCCTCTTCTCCCGTTGCTCCTTCTATAAGACAAGGTTGTTATTTCTGAGAAGCACGCCCCAGCCACTCAGATGCAGCAGCACGAATAGCCGTATTAATGCTGTGTTTCTCTCTTGCTCTTCTTCGGCGATGCCGGGTTGAACCAGGCCGGCAGCACAGCCAGCCCTGTCGTTGTCACAACCACCGGTCCCTGGCGATGCTGAGCTGGCTCGGGAGCTGGCCGAGGTGCTGTGCGGGAACCAGCGCCTGCCGGCAACCTCGGGGCAAACTCAGAGAAGCAGTGCGAAGGCAGCGACGCCACTGTGGCATAAAATGGACAGAAGAAAAATTAATCGTAGCAGTACGGCATAATTAAACATGCAACGCCAAAATACTACCTTTTCTGGAACACTTGTGAAACTAGTGTTTTGCGTCCTGCTTTGCCTCTCCTTCTGTCTCTGGAACACTGTTTTCATGTGTGTGTGAGAGAGACCAATGCAAGTATCTGGTCTGGGAGAAGAGTGCATGAGTGAAAGAGCATTGTGGTGACATAACACACAGAGAACAGGAGTTTTAGTATGCTGACCACCATCTCGGTTGGGAGCCTCAATAGGCTCCCTAGAATTAGATCCTAGGGAGCAGTTCTACCCTCTCTGTGAGCTTAAATTCATTGGAAAGTAGAAGAATAATGAGAAAAAAAGAAAGGAGGAAGATCCCCAGAGTCACGATTCACTGGATTCCCAGTGGCAGCCTGTCCCCTTTTGGTGTCAATATTTAAAGTTGTGTGGCACTGTCCCACACTATTAAAAGTTTCCTCCTTTTTACCTATAGTTAGAGATTTGCTGATGACTTAATGTGAGGGAATTCTCGTGTACTCTGCTCCACTTTGAATTTGAAAATCTATATAATATGAAAACTAATGTTGTAAAGAAAAGTTTAACAATATCAGTGCTTTTCATAAAAAAAGGTCAGTATTAAATTTTAATCCATGTAAGAGTGACATAGACAACCAAAGGATGCTTCAGGAACAGGGAATAAAATGGGACTATTAACTTGGAGGAAATAAAACTGGAAGATAGGAATAGAAAGTAGCAGACAGATAAAGAGTATGTGTAGTTTTGATACAAAGACATTTGACATCCAGATTGTCTGCTGCTGGATTTTTAATTATCTCTCCATCTACTGGCTCTTCAGCAGATGCTGTAGAGTCTTTGCCTCCACACACTGTCCTCTGCACATCCTTGGCATATTTTCTCATACTATTTATTATAAACTGTGTCAAAGTAGTTCAGGAATTCTTTGTGTGATCTTGACCTGTTAATCAATTGTATAAAGACTCCACAGCATCTAAGATGAAAGCCTGAAAGGACACCTGTAGTTGTGCTTGTATTCTAGCTAATTTGTTCCCTATGAAATCCTAAAATTTAATGACATATCCAAACCTTCCTCACATCATTAAAGGCAGCATCATAAAAAAGGGATCTGCAGAAACCAGTCTGCTTGAACCAGTGAGATGAACAGAATGGAATCATGAAGACAGGATAGAAACATGACCTGTTCTCAAAGCTAGTCTTATCTGACTCTGTAACGATATTTAGTGGTGTACTTCCTCTTTCAGCCTTTTCTCACAGAAAAATTAAAACCAAAGAAGGAAAATTCTCTTTACTTTTTGGCTGAGTGGCTGATATATTCTCCCAGAAGTATTTTTCAAAGCCCTGTTTTGCTGGCCTTCAGTTAGGATTTCTTACCTCCAAAATTAACATGGCACTAGTGGGTTCCATGGGCACATCACCCTACTCCAAAAATCCTTTCCCTGGCAATCTTCAGTGGAAGCATGAAAGCATGATTTGATGGGAATTATTAGTATCTCGAACAGTACCAGATAATGTCTAGGCAACAGGGCAGAAGGAGGAATTCTGGTGGTGCATAGATCTATGCTTTTCTTTCCAATACCCTGGTGTATTTAAACAGTGTTTTCCTGTTCATATTCCTGGCAGAAACTGGGACAGGTCTGTGGTTAGTAACTGCTATGCAAAGTTGACTCTCACTGCACCAGATTTTTATATTTCATTGAGTCTCATTAACAATACATTTGCTGCAGGGTTTACACCTCGAGGAATTGTTATAGGAACTCTTTTGGGAATGGTGCTTCATATAAGATTTAGCCCAGATGATCAACAAGTGGCTGTATGTGCTGGAAATCAGATCTACATGTTAAGTGCAAAGGTGAGATGCCATTCTCTGTAGCCATGGTACTGGTATTTCTTTTACTTATTAGCTTTCAAATAAAATCATTATAGAGAAATAATAATAAAATTAAGCAAAACAATTAATTTTGTGTCATAAAATAAGTAGGAACTGATGACTGATAATGCATCATATATCAGGTAGAAGACTAGGTTTAAAGAGTTGAAATGAAACAGTATCTCAATAACTTAGAAGTAGAAAATATTCTTAGGTCATCTGAAAAATTACTCCTATATCATTCAGTCTGAAGAAGCAAATGTAATGTGTAGTGGCTTTGCCAGTGGGAGGGTATACAGGGCTTCAGTTTCAATAAGAAAAATCTTACTGAATTATACTTTGAAAACAAATCTGACAATGATTAGCAACAGTTATTAATTATTAAGACACTTAATTGTCAGTTTTATGTTGAAATCTATTCTGGACTTGATTAATCACAGAATGAAGCTATACTAGCTGAATTGGATGGACACCTGGCTCCGGTGACTGCTG
Source organism: Melanocharis versteri (assembly GCA_013397845.1). Lineage (NCBI taxonomy): Eukaryota > Metazoa > Chordata > Aves > Passeriformes > Melanocharitidae > Melanocharis > Melanocharis versteri. The sequence continues at coordinate 864,289 of VZTG01008989.1, read as the reverse complement.
CTGAGTTTTGCACATGGGAGAAAAGTATGCTTATATCAGTGTCAGAAGACAGAACCTTTAAGGCAAGGAAATTATAGAGATGAACTTTGAAAAGAATAATTTAGTGAATATGTGAAGTAATCTTATGTATTCCCCTTTAAATATGCTCTGAAGATTAAGTAAAAAATATCTTCGGCTTTACAGAGATGAGGACATTGTTCTTCGAATTCCTTGGGAAATTATAACAAAAATTAATTACTCTTTTTTTTAAAGAACAATGCATGTTTTGTATATTCAAAACTTTCCACTATAAGTTAAGTATTACACTGTTAAGTATTTCCACTGTTAAGTATTAACTTCAGTGATTATTATCATCTGGCAAGTAGAAATAAAATATTTTTATCAGTTTGGCTGTAACTGAAGTGTTTCAGGTATGCTGAGCTGAAGAAAAACATTTCCATTTGAGTCTGCTGACATTGATTTGAATTTTCTCTTTCGGAAATATTGGATTGGGTTATTGTATGCAATGCTCTTTTCTTTTCTTTTCTTTTCTTTTCTTTTCTTTTCTTTTCTTTTCTTTTCTTTTCTTTTCTTTTCTTTTCTTTTCTTTTCTTTTCTTTTCTTTTCTTTTCTTTTCTTTTCTTTTCTTTTCTTTATGCCTTTTCATAAATTTAGCTAAAATCACTGAGAGATCAGCCTAAGCAAAGATGATTCTTCGTGTATCCATATCATGTGAGTTTCACCATTTTCACCAGGGATGCCTATCAGCTAAACAAAGCCCCTCATAGCCGGAAACAAGTGCTGAAAAAAAATTCTTTCCTAGGAGCATCACTTTCAATGGCTGTATTTGTCTGTTTTCACCATGTGATGGCTGTTAAAAGTTGTGTTTTCCGTAGATATCTAAGTAGGTACCTGTCTTTATATCTATTTTTTATATCTGAAGGTGTGGGACTATTCTACCAGCCAGTTAATATATCAGTCAGGAATAATAACAGGTAAGTTTTCTATTTTAAAACAAATTTTTTCATAGCAAAACCCTCCTATCTCTAAACAATAATCTATGATTATTGTAGAAGTTTTAGATTGATTTAGTGAAAATAATTCTAGTAGACAAGGTAACTGTAAGCATATTATCCTTTAAAGCCAACAGTAAATATATTTTCCTTTAAAGTCTGCTTCCCAGTGGATAGTTTTAGTGTACTTTCATAAACAAGTCTGAAAACCATGCCACAGCAGCTTGGGTGAAAGGGTGCAGGAGACCACTGCCATGGCATCTCGGGTGGCAGGCAGTCCAGAGACCTGCAAACGGAAAGCCCTCAGCAGAACAAAGGCTCAGGCACACAAATCTCTGTGCAACCATAAGAACTGCAGTAAGGGCTTTTTCCCCCTGTCTTTATAAATAGGAAGATTCAATTTTGAATCGTGCATTTTAATTAAATATATGATTTGTGTCTACTCTAAAAATACTTTTATCTTTCTTTTTTTGAGCAGCATTTCCTTTGCTAAGTCTGCTAATTGATGAAGAAAACAAACAGATTATCACTGGATGTGCTGAGGGACAGGTAAGGATTGTTCATTAAACTCAGTCTCTGTGTCAGCAGTCAATTATTATTGATGTTTCTGACTATAAAAATGGTTCACAAACCCCCTAAGTTTTTTGAGTTGTTAAAAGAGTTATTTTAGTAAGCACAATTCAGTGCTTTCAGTGTAAACCGTAAATGCAATATGACCTCTATTGCAAAACAGAAGCTTTTTCCTGAAAACCAGGAAAATTTTTAAGAGCACAATCAGTGATCATGTAAGAAGAGCACACTGAGAGGCTATAAATATATCTGTTTTGAAAGAAAAAAGGTGAAAAATAGGATTCTCCTGTTTTGGCCAAAAAAAATCAATGCATGACAATTAAATGGAAGAGGCTATGATTTCAGCAAGTGGGAATTCTAATAAAAGTGTGGTAAATGTGAATATCCATTTTACCTCTTCTTTAATGGTAAGAATATATTTACATGATAATTTCCAGATGTTTTTCTTCAGTGTTGCTTTTCAGTAATTCTGAAGAAAATTAAAGCTTTAACTATAGTGGTGTCTAAAACAAGAAAGGTATAAAGGAAATTCGGGTACATGACCCAGTGAGCAATTACATGCATGTTACCTGTGATTTTTAATTGTGGGAAATAGTCTATAAGGAGCTTTTGTCAAACACATAAACATGTGGGAATTAGATGTACAGTTCAAACTGATCATTGCTGCTTTTGCTAATTTTGAATATATTATCTTTGTTTATCTTAAATAATCTTAGAAATACATATAATGATAGCTCTTGTCCAAGGTGAGATGCCATATACACAAGTTCACTAATCACACCCATGGTTTTAAATATTGGATCTTTAGTTTGTATTCATGTAAGCTTTATATTTAGTGTCAAAAGGTTATTGCAATTGCTTTTTCTTTTTCTTGCAGCTTTGGATCTTCAGTTTAATCAGTGATCATAATTACCGTTGTGTAGCACATATCGACTTAAAGAAAAAGCAAGAGAAATTCTGTAATAAAGTGTGGAAATCTGGCAAAGAAATAGGTAGCACAGTGCTCCTAGGATGCTGTTTATAGTATAGTCTAGTTGTTACTGGCTACTGAATGTGTGCTTTTTATACCATGATAATTTATTCTAAGTGAGAGAGTTTTGACCCTCAGGCTGTGGCATGGAATTCTTACTGAAGCTGATATGTGGTTGGGTATTGGTGTATCTGGAAGGAATTATGCCTGTATGTATGCAATAAATTCTTGGCCAGTGCATTTGTTCATAAAACATTGCATCATGTGCACTATTAAGTATTGTTATTTTTATTGAATTCATTGTCGAAGGCTTCAGTGAGAACAGAACCAGTGCCTAAAAATTAATCCCTTGTCTAAATGGAGTACTGTTTCTCAGTTACCTCTGAGATTTCTAGGAATCTCTATTTTTTTGCTTTTTCTTAATATTTTTTTAATCTCTACCAGTGCTTTCATGATATGATATTTCTCTGGCTGTGATATTTCTAGTGGTATAACACAGAGTACATGTAAGTCTTTAAAGACTGCCCTGGTAACTCCAGCAGGGTGATTCCTTGATATCAGACTGGTTTGATCGTTCTCTTGTTCTGCCTCGAGACCACCATGAGCAGGTGACAGCCTTGGTACAACGAGAGGTAATCCTCTCCTTGGTGAGGTGCCGGCGCAGACGCCCGTCTCTTCGGCACTACTGTGGCTTTGTGAGGGAAAGGGAAATCTGGTTTCCCTCGCTTGCTCTTTTTCTGGATCAATGACTGTTGTGTTCTTACTTGCTTAGTGGCCCAGCTTCCGTAATCCTGAAGTTCTAACCTAAGAAGAAAGACTGCTACATTTCTTGTTATTATTTAAAAACTGTGGAGTTCACTTTCATGTTTGAAAGGGAGTGATGCAATGTCTGTGTCTAATGCTGAATTTGATGCTAGTAGTCCTTAAGTGTGAATTGCACATGCAGAATGGATTGGCGTCTCCTTGGGAACAGGGAACTGAGGTGGATTTTCATCTTGCTTTTGGATTATGTTGTAACTTTAGTGTCAAGGAAATTTTCAGGCTAAGTGGGAAGATACCCATCATATTTAAGGATTGTTGGAATATGGCTTTCAGTGTCACTTCTTGAGATGAAAACACCTAAAATCTGCAAACTCCTTTTCAGTCCATAAGTAGGGTCTTTGGATTTTGTCTCTAGGTTTTTGAAAAAAACCCCAAGTAATAACAAGGAAAGCTGGCTCTTAGGAAATATCCATCTTTTGAAATAGAATTTTCTTGAGTGTTGTCTTAGTTTTTCATTACTACTACAAATTCCCTCTTGAATCCTATCTATTTCCCTTATTTCATAGTTTTTTGATAGCTGGTACTGTTGACTTTCTTAGGTGAAGGGCAAAATAATTCCAAGCTTTGTGAAACGGACAACACGAGACCAGAAGGATCAGTGGAAACATCCTTGCCTATCCTCTTAATTGAACATTGTGACTTTTTTGTGTGTTTCCATAATGAAGAAAACACGTAAGTCCTTTAAAATACCACCTAGTATTTGGCTTGAATTTATTTCTAGGAGTTCCTATTGGTTCTTAGATTGTTTTCACTGCAACTTAGTATTTTTGGAAAAACACAATAGGAAGGTCGAATAATGCTCTTCGTGATCTGCAAGTATTGGTGGCCTAGTCTTAGAAAGATAATGTACACAAGCTGATACAAAGTTAAAATGGGTTTTTATTCTGAAAAATAATTTTATAAAAATGTCATTGTGAATATCTATTGTAGCCTCTGTTGATACCAGTTGATCAGGGAAGATGAGCTAAAAAGTAATTAATAAATCAAATTTATTTTTGTTTTGCATTCCTAAAGAAATGTCTGATGCAACCACTGTGTGACTGTGTCAGTTTGCCTTCCAAATTTAAATAATTTTTGAACTACATAACCTGCTCCAGTCAAACTTCTGTCAGAGGGATAGACATTTCAGAACATGATGCTTTTACTCATTCCCGTGGAATTGGTTAGCCAGGTAGAATTAATCCTTACATTGCATTTCTTCCTTGAAGAGAAGTTTAGCCATATTATCAGGCACCTGGGGATCTGTTCAGGACACTCCCACAAGAGCTGTCTCAAAGAACAACCTGTTTGTGTTGTAATCTGTGATTGTCTCTTGGATAAAGTTCTCAGCCACATCACGTTTTAGAAAACTCTTGTCCTAACCTTTGCTCTGTGGTGGGTTATCCAGATGGGACTGATGAATCTCGGGTTAGATATATAAACAACTTTTGACAAAAAAAGAAGAAAAATACCCAGCAGTCCTGGAAAATTTTGGTTGTCATTATGCCACATTTAAGTAATTATTCACAGTTATTTTCATGATGCCTGCATATTTAGAAGTACCAGCATTGAGAGGGAGGATGTGGTGATTTTTAAGATGCACATCTCAGACATACTTTAATTCAGTGACAGCACTTGAAGGCTAAATGATGAATTATTACAGTCTGTCTTATTGCTTGCATAATATCACTCTCAAATTATCAAAACTTTGTCTTCGTCACAACTGTAGGTTTGATTTGAACTGCAGCACATCTTTAAAGATGACAGGTTTTCTGCTGATAAAGGATCCATCATGTCCCTGGTGAAATTGTTCCTGGAACCGACTCATTCAATTTTACTTCTAGTCTGAATTACTCTCTTTTAATATACAGGCTTTTAGTATGTTTTTTACTCTGATAGTCCAGTGCCAGCCACTCCCAAGTTCCCTCCTTGGACAGCAAATTACAGCTCATAAACAAGTAACCTCTGCACTTCTGGATAAAATAGTTTGTATAAGGCATTTTTTTGTGCAACATTTTTAACATTTGCTTTTGAAATTTTCTGAAACTCAGTCTCATTTATTTTCAATCCTCTTTTGGGACATGGTTGCCTGAAATGGATCCACAGTAATAGATTATTTGAAATAATTTTCTGAATTGAGATAACATCACTTTCCCATGTCCACCTGTAACTGCTTCACATTGTACATCTAAGGTCTATTTGTTCTTTCAGCTATCACATTGCAGTTGAAGGTTCTGTTCTGCTTATAAACGACTATGGCCATTAAATTCTTACTATTAATTCAGTTCTATTATCTTTTGGTTTGAGAGTTTTGTATTTATAAATATTTTTTCCTATTTATTTTTTAAAAAGAGTGTGTTGGTTTTAGCAGATGCTTCAGATTTGTCTGAACAATTGAGCAATCCCTGATATACTGCTTTTTCTGCCTGCAATGAAAAGTAACAATGAAACATTTTTGGAACACAGATGTCCAAAATTAGGCATCTCACACTTTCCTAAGCTTTTTGACATTGAGCAATCTCATCACAATGGATTTAATTATTGTAAAGTGGGACTGAGTTAAACTTCCTGGATAAATCACTTTATGTTGTTCACAATAACTTGATAGTGACACTTCTTAATAAATAATTCAAAGAATTTGCAAAGTAAATCTGCCTGTTACTGCCGTAATGGAAGTAGTGCAAACCACAAATAAAACTATTCGTATCACATAAAAGTGTCACAAGCCAGAATTGAAACTGTCTATTCCAGTCTGCTCCTTAACATATTTGGCTGTCTATATTTGGGAGGGGTTTTTTTGGTGTGGTTTTTTTTGTTTGTTTGTTTGTTTGTTTGTTTGTTTTTTAAAATAAAAATATTACTAAGCCACTGTGGTGAGTTTTTTCATAACAATTTACAGATTCATATTTTTCCATATCCTAATTTCAACTCTTGTGGTCTGATTTTACAAATAAAACTGCTAAGTCTACTGACTCCTGTTTGGAAAATTTATTAAAATGTTGACATGAATTTTTATTTATTGTGGCATCAAAACATTTTTAGTTTTTTGAGAATGACAACTGTTATTTTGTTACAATTATCTTATGCTTGATAATATATTTCTTCTGTGAGGGTGTTGACTGAAATTGTAACCAGCTGATTTACTCTGTGGTGCTTGCAGAAGCTGGATTTCATTACCCGACTGCAATAGTGCTGCCGCTAAGCACAGGCTGAGACAGACATTCCAGACTTGCCTGGGGCTTTTTCCCCTTAGTTTGTGCTGGCTTTTCTCTTGTGCTTTAATTATGTAAAAACGTACATTGAATTTCACTGCTTTTTGAGTGTTCATATAAGAGTGGTAAAAGTAAACTATGAGTGGATTTGCCTCTTGGTTTGAGTTTTCTCTTTGTGTATACAGCGCTTTTACAGCATCTCCCAACTCTTACAAGCCACAGTAATTTTTGAAGAAAAGTATTTCCTGTGAGGTTTTAGATGTGCCATGAAGCACTTACACAGCATCAAGGATTGTGTTCTACTCTTAGTTTTCAAAACTTCACCAGTTTTGCTTGAAACTTTGAGCTACAGATTTGAAAAAAATGCTTTAAATTTAATGTATTTTTTCTGTGTGTGCTTTTTTATTGTAGTACTGGGACTGGGCAATGAGTATTAAAAAACCCAATTGCTGTTTGTTGTATGGTAATAAGAAAAGCTTCTTTATCCTACTCAGAGATATTTTTCTCTTTGTTTTAATAGATATTCTTCCCAGAATACTAGCTATTTTTGGATAGGAACCTCTACTGGCTTGTTAATAGTTAATTTGGCAAACTTTGAATTAGAAGCTTTTTTATCTTACAGAGGTATGTTTATAAGATATCTAATTATGCTATAATCTGATTGCTTTTGTTATCTGACATAAATAGTGTAAGAATTAGCTTGTGAAATAGCAGAATACAATAGAAACCAAATGTTTTTTAGAAATGTCTTTTTCCTAATAGTTTTTGTATGTTTTCCTGGCCCTGGTGACTTTTCTCAGAATACATGTTGGCAGTAGATCTGTGTAGTGGCTAGCAATGAATTTTTATTCAATTTTGCAGTTCATGAGTGTTAAATACAAGGCATGTTATTCTACTCCATTATAATTTAAGGGTAAGCTAGAAGTATATACTCTGAAGACAGTGGATTAGGGTCATGTCAAATTAGTATGAGTAATTTTTTTGTCTGTGTCTTAGAGATGATAGGTTTTTTTCTTCTGAAATGCAGATATTATTTTATAGCACTATGTTCTTCTTGGTAAAGATTACAGTGACCTCAGCATTCGGATTGCCAGATCATGTGCGTTAACAAGGAAGGCAGCTAATGGAAAGGTGATTATACAGTAAACATTGCTTTAATAAATGTTAACAGTTCTAGTTATTTTCAATAAATATTAATTACACATTTTTTAACAGATTAATGTACAGATTTGTTTTATTTAATGTGAATTACACAGTAATTTCTTTGAAGAGGGTTGGTTCTTCATTATGGAATCTGCTTGTTTGAAGCTCTCACAGCTTATATACAGTCTAAAGTGATCAGTAAGGGAAAGGTGAATTGTTACAGTGTTCAGGGTGTACCTTGAATGTAAAGAATGACCATTGGAGAAGCAGAGGAAATATTTTAGAGGAAAGTAAACATTGTTATACCTTGTTTCTCAAACAAGGTGTTCTGAATCCTTCTAAAGGATCTGTCAAAACTATTTGGGTTGTGAGAAAATGTCTGTTGAAATTAACTAAAAGTGATTTTAAGAAAATGGAAGACATTCTTGTCTGTATACTCCATTTTTGATGTTGTGGTTTCCCTACAGAAGTAAGCTCAATCTACACTACATATTTAACATAGAAATCTTCTGCTTTAGAGAAGGATTTTGTTTAAATTCAGCTCTTAGCATGTTCTCATCATGTTGCTGAAGCCAATCTTTCTTCCATGTGTACTTCTTTTCTCACAACTGTTAGTGCAGAATTGTCTCTGGTGTCGGTGGGGTTGGAATTTCCGTCACTGCTATGTATGTAAGTTTGTTACTTGTCAGCAAACAAAATAACAAAATATGCCTACGTTGCTTAAATGTGTTTTAACCTAACACTTAATGTTCTTCATGACTAAACCCGTGGATATTTTTGACTAATTTTTATAAATTTCAGAAATTTATTTAATTTTTCATTATAAATGCATTATGTTTTGAACTTAAATTATGAAGTAAATGGAGTGTTAATTTATGGTATAATTGCTGCAGGTTTTATGCTTGATCACCTCAATGTTTGAAGATATGATTGCTGTGTTGGAAGTTAACCTTGCTGCATTGGTGAGAACTCAGCACAGTGATTTTCTCCCACGTGGAAATGAGAAAAGTCTATCAGTTATTGCCAGGTACAGAATAAATGTTTTCTCTGCATGTTGGATTATGGGTTTGTTTATCTGGCACTAAAGTGTGTCGTATGGTTTTCTGCAGTGCTACTTGTAGGCGTGATTTGATTTTACTTCTTTTCCGATCATGCTTTAGTTGTATAGAGAGCGAGAAATCACAGAATCACAGAATGGTTGAGTTTGGAAGGCTCCTCTTCAGGTCACCTTGTCTAACCACCCTGCTCAAGCAGAGCCACTTGGAGTCATTTGCCCACCACAATGTGCAAAAAACTTTTGAATATNGCTTTAGTTGTATAGAGAGCGAGAAATCACAGAATCACAGAATGGTTGAGTTTGGAAGGCTCCTCTTCAGGTCACCCTGTCTAACCACCCACCCTGCTCAAGCAGAACCACTTGGAGTCATTTGCCCACCACAATGTGCAAAAAACTTTTGAATATGTCCCTGGAGGGAGACACCACAACCTCTCCGGGCAGCCTGTGCCAGTGCTCAGTCATCTTCACAGCAAAAAAGTGTTTCCTAGTGTTCAGAGAGAACCTTCCATGTTTCATTTTTTGCACATTGCCTCTTGTCCTTGTGCTAGGTTTAGGGCACAGAGCCTGGCTCTAGAGTCTGCCTTACAGCCTACACTGCTGCATAGGCTTGTTCCTCCTCTGCTGCAGGACTTTGCCTTTCGCCTTGTTGAACTTCACAAGGTTGCTGTTAGCCCATTTATCCAGACAGTAAATGTCTCCCTGGATGACAACACAGCCTTCTGCTCTTTGAGACAACTCCTCTCAGGTTTGAGCCATCAGCAAACATGGTGAGGGTACACTCTGCTCCCTCATCCAGATTATTAATGCAGTTGTTGAATGGAAAATTATACTCATGGAATTATATGGAATGGAGTTGTAACTAGTGGGCTACTCCACTAGTTCCTGCTTTCCAGCTAGGCTTTGAGCCACTGATCATCACAGTCTGGGCCTGGTTGTTAGTTTGGTTTTCAGTCCACCTCACTGTGCGCTCATCCAGACCATAGTTCATCAGCTCTTCTGTGAGATTCTTATGAGAGACAGTGTGGAAAGCCTTACTGAAGTCAAAGCAGAAAATATCCACTGCTCTCCTCTCATCTGCCAAGCCACTCATTTTATCACAGAAGTTTATCAAATTGATCAAGCATGACTTCCCCTTGGTGAATCCCTCCTGGTATTACTTTCTTGTCCATTATGTCCCTATAAATGATTTATGAGAAAATGCTGACATCTTGAAGTTGACAAAACCCCTGCAATATACACTGAAGTGCAGATTTCAGTGCTTATAATAAAATCAGTTAATATTCACAAAACTGGGATCTAACATGTAAAAGCAATGGTCTGTGAGTCGAGTCAGAGCCAAGGCTTGTCTGTGCTGCTGAGTATCTGAGCTGATAAATAATCCACTATGCCTAACTTATTTTCATTAAAATCTCATTGCTATTGCACGTGTACACACACACACATGCAGACAAATAACTAAAAAGGAGTTTTGGCACCTTTTTCTAATCTGACATTTTTGTCCATTGCATTGATCAATTTTTTGTGCTTGGTTTTAAAACTTAGGTGTACTTTATTGGCAAGTTCCCCATTGTGTAAAGGTTTAAAGAAAATCGTGAAGGAGCCTTCTAGTAAAACACTTGGTAAGTATAAATCAATCCTGAAATTAATTAATAAAGTTATATCTTTAATAACAGTAACTGACTTCCAGCTGGCTTGTGCCAAATACAATCAGTATGTTAATTTTTGTTTTAAATATACATTGCATTATATTTTTACTTCGGTAGGAAGAATTTTACACTTCTATTAATATTTTGTGTCATACACATGTAATTGTAGTTGAAAATTATGGTTATAAGTATTTTTCTTCTTTCAAAAACCATTGTCTGAGAACTTTCTGTGGATTTTAAAAGTGTTGGAGTGTAGCATGTTTACATTTTCATAAGTCATTCTTTATCCATCGCATGTAGTGAATTTTTCTCTATAATTTGTCATTTCTTTCCTAACTTTGGTTATGAAATATACCAAAAAGATGTTTTGGCATATTTTATTGTTCCAAATAATCTTTTGCCAATACTGAATGTTTAGGAAGTTAATTTTTGCCTCAATATTCTACTGCTTGAAAAAAGAGAAGATCTGACTTCCAGTTGTCATTGAAGCACTTCTAGCTTTTTTTGGTTAGCAACAATAAAGTCAAAAAAATATTTCAAAAAAAGGTTTCATCATCACCATTTGCTCTTACTGTGCCTGTTAGAATGTCAAAGGTTATATCTCTAGTGGTTTATAGTATTTTCAGAATACATCGACAGTGTTTTTAGCTAGAATTCCAGGCTGCCTTGGACACCCAGCACTGACAACTGTGCTGCTTTTTTCGGTATCTCATGATCAGACAGATGAATGCTGTAAGGAAATCCTTTGGTCTCTTAAGATGAGTGGTACTGGGAGCTTCTCAGGAAGGACCTTTTTGTGCCTCATTTCTGCACAAAGAGAAGGGGTAGTTAGTGGCATTTGAAGGGACATCTGGCGTCAGCATAGGTAAATGTGTCCTGATGCATCTGAGTTTTTTCCCTGGGGATATCAACAAGATGTGACGTTCATTTGTGAACGTTTATGATGTTTATTTGTTTAGTTTGCTTCTGCTGATATGAAATACTCGTATTCAGTTTAGGGCTGAGGGGTGCCCTCCAGGCTTCCCTGGGCATGCAGCCATTACCCATGACCCGAGCTGTGCAGGAACACAAATACTTACAGGTACCCACCATTCAGTTTGTTAATGATGTGTAGATGCATTCCTTATTCCAAATATAGGGTATGAATATATTATGACTAATGCCTACGAAGTCTAAGCAGAGGCAGTTAGAAAACACATTTGTGGATGAATGGTGGAAAATGTGATTCAGAACAATATTCTTGCTACTTCAAAGTTTAATGAAGTTCCTACTTATTCATATTATTGGAGGAGGGATGTATGTAACAGTTCCTATTTCTTTCCTTCTCTCAGTAATCATTATTTTAGAGTGATTGGTCATAAATGTGTTTTGTAACATAAGGAAACATGAAGTATTTATATTGTGCAAAACTATCTACTTTAACTGTAAAAATATAATGTTAAAAAACCATTTTAATGTAAATTAAATTATTTTCCTACAGGAGGGAAGAACACAGTGAAAGATAAACCACTGGTTTTCCATAATAAAATTAAGTCATCAGGATATACAGCAGCACCACAGTGAGTAGAAATATTACTATTTTCCCTGTTTTATTGGTGTGTGATATTTTTTCACGTAATATAACTATGTAGTCTCATGACTGTGAAATTAACCACCTGTGAAAAACTGTTACCATGTTATCAAAGAAAAGAATTTTAAAAACATGTTGTAAACCAAAATTTTCACAGCTTCTGGTCATTGGTCCACTTCCTTTTGAAATCCATATTAGGCATCCTGACTCTTTCATCTGACTAGACTCTTGTTTCCTTAGCTTGCAGAAAGAATTGTCTGAGAACTTTATTTGTATGGACTTTGACCTTCAGAATGCACTATTCAAAAAATAGCTCACAGAAATCAAGGTGCAAACTCAGGCATTATAATATATGACATTTATATTGTCATCAAAGTGTACATTCTCTTATCTACTGACATTACCCATAGACATAAACAGTAAGAAGGAAATAGGATTGCTTTTGTTTGAAAAAAGCTGTTTCTCCCATGCAACATTTAATGTTTCATATAAGAATGTCTGTTTTCTCTCTCATAGAATGACCATGTTTTCTCCAAATACTAACCTGAAAAAAAAAGAGGTATCAAAGTGGAAGACCAGTTGTAAATGGTAGGTAATCTAACAACTCCATTAGAGGAGGAACAAATTAAAACAGGGGTAATTACAGTTCTATTGAAGCTATGGTTTGTCTCTGCTTCTGTCATTGGAACTTTTTAGTGAGGGTTGTCACTAGAACTACAAGGCTTGGTAAATTTGATATAAAATTTCTCACTGCAGCAAGTGATTTGGTTTATCAGACTGTCAATTAAATTTGAGTGCTTAATATAAGAGAAAATATACATATCTATTTTCTTAGATTTTTGTTGGTAGGAAGAACAGGTGCTAAATATGGTTGGAAGCTAAGTCCCAACATGTTCTTAAGCTGCAGCTCTAGTCAGAAAAGTAGCAGGATGTGACACAGGGAGAAGTAATTTGAGATCATGTCCCTCATTCACCCCTAAAATCTTGTTACTTTGGGTTAATGCAAGCTTGCTCTAATGGATTTAAACAGAGTATGTGTAATAGTACAAATTGACCAGTGGAATCTTCATCACCGGTCAGAAAGAAAAAATGTTTTTCTAAGGCTGGCATTTTCATTTTAGTTTGTGTGGAATGTTAAATGGGGATATTGCACATGTTTTTTCTCTTTACTATTATATAGAGTCTTTGCTTTATGTAATACAAGCAGGAAAGTAGAGAATGATTGATGCCATAAATTTTCTCATTTAAAAAGAGCTGTTAAAGTGGTAAGCAACCCACTTAATAGCTCAAGACTAAGTTCTTGTAAATCTTGCACACATAGGAAATCTTTATGTGAGTACTTCAGATAATTTCAACTTTGGTTTAACACTGTTTTATATTGGTTAAGCTACTTAGTATTTTAAGTTTTGTGGGGGTTTTTTAGTTAAATTGCTTTTTTTTAGTTAATATTGTGTTTTGTCATGAGGTCTTTGTAAACAAGGTAGTTTACATTCTTTAAATACTTTTGTACCTTTGTGACTTATATTATTTTTTTGCCAGACTATATTAATTCTTGATCTCATGAATTCACAACTCTTAGTGATAGGAGTACTTTAAATATGAGAATTTAAAATTAATTTGGCTCTTACCTTGGATTTGACATATTTTTTCCAGCAAATATTTATATAAAGATGTTTAGAATAGTTCCCAAAGCACATTTATTTTGTAACTGAAATGGAGATGTACTGGCTTCTTTCTTTTTTCCTTCTTTGAAGTAAAAATAAAGAATATCCATTGGAAAGTTATCCTCCAATCAAATATGAGAAAGAGATATCTGTTACTTGTAAACCAACTCCAATTTTTTGTGTACAATATTCTGGTAAGTACAGGCTTTATAAAAAATGCAGTTGTGTCAGCGTGCAGAAAGAAATCCAAAATTTGTGTGGCATAGTTTCTAAAACTGTGGATATACTGTGGATAAATTCACAGAAAACTTTCTGGCAATACCACATACTGTTTGATCATAATTTTTTATCTTGCAAAACCATGCAAGCTGTTACCACATATGCAAAAGGGTTCTATTTCTGAATTATGTCGTTTCCTTTTGAATTTATGCTTTGACTTTCACACTGATACTTGAAAATTAAGAGCTCTTTCCCTAAGGAATTTGTTTTCTAACACATTTATTTAGTTTCATTAGGGTGTATTAAATACTGAAGTTCTGTTTCAAAATACTCATATTTCTTATATAAGTATTATTCAATTATTGTAAATTGAAATATTAAAACAGGATTTCTTCCGTGTGATCCAAAGAGAGGCATTTTTCTTAACTGCTTTGGATAAATGACTCTTGCAATAGCTTTAGTCAGTTCCAATGTAAATGTGATTAAGCAGAAAGCACTTCCTAGATTAGCAATCAAGCATTCTACCAGGTATATAATTATGTCAAGGTACACCCTGCAAGCCAAAATATTTTCAAAATATTTTCAAAATATTTTCAAAATATTTTCAAAATATTTTAAAAATTAAATATTTGTAAGTATTTTGAGGACAAGAACACTTTCATCCTCAGGAAATAAAAGCAATTAGATGCAATAAGTAACTTTGCTAAAATATATTCCAGCCATCTCTGTTCCCTAGAGAGTTTTGCTAGTACATTTTAAGTATAAATCTTTTAGTTTAAGGAAGAAACATATTTATCTCTTTTTCTCTTTGTCTCTTGCACACCCATGCATGCACACACAAGCTTAAATCACCACAGCTTAGCAAAAATGTCAGATTTTTTTTTTTGAGTTAAAAAATTTTGTTATTTAAAGAATATGTCAGGACAAGAAATGAATTGCCTACAAAATCCTACCAAATTCTGCAACACTAATTTGTGATGTTCATACAAAATATGTGTTAAACATATGAAATGAATGTCTGGTTTTTGTTTTGTTGTAGTGAAATACGTGATTTTTATGATTAAAAGAAGCAGTGTATTAGCTCCTTTTTGCTTTCAAATGTAAACCATTAGATGCTCTTCTTTATAGGGGATGGAGAGCTGCTGGCTTGTAGCCTGGCTGACAAAACTCTGCTGATATTCAATTCCAGTCTCACTGATGTGCGTAATGTTTTTTCAGGTAAATTTATGAGTTATATTATTAATGATATTGTATATGATTGACTTTGATCTAAAATGACAGATTCCATTTACATCACCCTGAGAACAAGAGAAAGGGAGTACTGATGATTCAAGATGTACAATTTTTTCCTCTGATTGCTTAATTTTGTCCTAGAATTAAACTGACTACCAGCTGTTCCCATTTCTCAATTTTTTGTGAGGTAAGAAGCAATCTGTGATGATATATATTGAAATCCTCATCATGGTATATTACAATAATTAAAGAGAAACAATAAAGGCAATATATTGCAATAATAATACATGTGTGTATTGTAGTAGTATATTCTAATAGTTTCTTAGCCAAAAATTGACTGTGATGACTTGGTAAAAGATGTGTTTGCTTTGCAACTCCTGACTTCTAAAGTAAAAAACTTCTAAACCATTTAAAAAAAGAGGGACTATTGCTACGAAGAAATCCACAACTACAAAAGTGTATGTGTGTATAAACATGTACACTTTAAAATGAGTCTTAAACACCAGATTATGTCTAAATTTCTACAGGAACAATCTGATGAATTTTTAATAACAGTAAATGTTATTACTTTGAATCAGTCCTACTAAATGAATTTTCTGTGAAAGCTCATAATGGAAAATGAGTATTTTTTACTACCTGACCCTAACAAGTATTAAAACCAGACGATTTGAAGATATGTTGGAGAATTATTTCTAAGCAAATAACTCTGACAACTGATTTGTGAAAACGGTTTTTCTTTTTGAGTAATTTTCATAATATTTAGTGGAAGAAGCTGTGACATTAAAGAGGCAACATTACTGATATTCCCCTTGTGTGAGGAAATTGATGAAAATACATCTTGTGGACAGAGTAAAAGGGTCTTTTTCTTCCAAATAGCAAGTTCAGTTTTCCTCTGATTTATTTCATTGATACCTTTAATCGTTTGTGCCTTTTATTTCAATGATGCACAAGTCTGAAAAGCAATGTAAACCAAATTCTACTGTGCATGTAGTTCTTTTCAGAAGCAACATAAATGTTGAACTGCCAGGTAAAGTAATGCAGGGGAGTAGGAACCACAAACCATTAGTTGCCTGCTTGTTTCATTCACATTATTTTTCTGTGCAGTTCAGATTACCATGCAGTCACCTGTTTAGTTTCTACTTTTGATGTTTTAGAAGTGTCATAAGATATGCGTTTTCATGAAAAACCACGATGCATTATTCTTACTCAGAGCTGCAGTCAATGGCAATGTAAAACTTTCCTTTTTTATCTGGAAATGGAAATTGTATCTATTCTGGTAAAAAAATTCAATTTCAAGGCAGCATTAACATCTGAATATTGCTGCTTATCAAAAGTCATGGCTTTATAAGGTGGCATCAGAGGAGTGGTATAACAATAGTTTTGCTGTAAGCGCAATTTATTCAGTCTTGTTCCCTGAAGGGTTCGGTTTCAGTTTTAAGTAGTTCTGCATTCTTCTTCAGTGGTGGCTCTTCAGGTGTCTGTATCCTGTAGTGAAGTGCAGGTAGTGTTGAACAGCTGTAAAGAGTTACAGCCAGCATGGCCTTTTAGAAGTCTTTTGACAAAGCCAGCTGCTATTCTTCTCAATACGCTCTAAGGCTGGGGAACCCTGAGTAACGCCTGTTTTGAATCTTACTGGGCTCTTCCAAGCCAGCTGGCATCTCCTTCACTGTGCTTTGGGACTGAGGGGCCTGCAGCACAGAGATTCTTGAGCTTTCTGCATGGCTCTTCCAATTTTCCAAACCTCAGATTTTCCTAAAGTTTCTCAGGTTCCTTACTACTTTGGAAAACTGTTTTGCATATTCTGTTGTGGTTTTCCTTTTTTTTTTTTTTTTTGTTTGTTTGTTTGATTGATTTTATGTTTTGGGGTTTTTTTATTTAATGCAGATTATTCAAGGCTTCGAAATATTTTTAGAAAGTCGAAGCCTTTAAATAAAGCTTTGTGTTGCGAACAAAACAAGAATAATACCTGCGTATTTGTGCAGTACCTGTGCAGTTTTCTGGTGAAAATTCTACAGCTGATTGGTAGCTGGGAATTAAAATATCTCATTTATAAGACTTTTTGTAGATATATGTCTGCCAAATGAAATATCTCAATTGCTGAGATATATTTAATAGCCTTCCTGTAATTTAGAGCAAACTATTTTTTTACATAAAACTTCAGTTGACTAAAGATAAAATGTGCACAAGAGGGCAGCATAAGTACTTTGAATGTTTTAAGGCTAGATAAAATTCATTAGACTTCATCTGACAAATTGCATTAACATGCATCAAAGTTTGTAAAATTTGATTGACATGTTCTTTTTTGATCTTTTTTATCAGCTTCAACATAATGTTAGATCAAATTAATAATTTTAGCTTTTGAATATTGCTTCTGGCTTTTAAAATTCTTTCTTTGTAAATTTACAGTCTTGTTTTTAACAAGCCATTGAAGTGGCATGCTCATTTTATTTTGAAAAAAATAGCTAGATCAGTAATAAAAGGTTGATAAATAAAATAAAGTATTTCAACTATTTTCAATGTCTTAAGGGGTTTTCAGACCATGTTTAATATAAAATTTCATTATTATATAATACTCAGATTCTTTTTTCAATACTGAATCTTTGCTTAAACTTAATTTCAAGGATATTTCTTGAAAGTGCTCTTCCAATAACTTTGAAAAATTAAAGTTGGAATTATCTTCATCTTTTTATTGAGAGATATTTTTCTGTGTTTTTTGGTGGAAGAAAATTTCAATAGCTGGCTTACTGTTACCAGTTTTAATCCAACTATTTGAAAGCTGTACTTATAATGTATTTTAATGCCGTGCATAATTATATCAAAACAATACAATTAACTCCAGAGAAATTTATGAATGCAAGAAATGAGCTCTATGATATTTCCATTATTATTTTTATTAGGTCATGATGGTGCGGTTAACTCTGTTGGCTGGAGTCACGACAAGAAGTGGTTAGTTTCTGCATCAGAAGACAGAACTTTGAGGGTCTGGTCAGCCTGCAATAAGGAGCCTGCCCTGATTCTGGTAATTGGAAACTTCCATTGGTTTGGAGACAGAGAACACTGTTTTGTACTTTTGTCTACTTCTGTTTTAAAAGCTCTGTAGAAAGAACCAATTTCCAGAGCTACTGAGTGGTGACTCCCACTGATATAATGATCTGGGTGATCTCCACTGACTTCAAATTAGATTTGATTGATAATTTAGGAAAAGAAAAAATCAACCTTGGTAGACAAATGTAGTGGGCACGTCTGGAAGTTTTGGTTTTATTGTCTGGTCTGTATGTTGTATTTTCATTGGCTCAGCTCTGCTTGACTTTAGCCTACTCCCCATTCAAAAAGAACTTCAGAGTATGAAGCTAGATTGTATTAGATTCAATTGACTACAGATAACAATTAAATTTACTGCCAGCTAATTTAAGCAGAATGAAATCTTTACTTTGAGAGTAATAGATGTCAAAAATAGGAAGGGCCACCACATAGTAGTTTAACCTCCTGGCCTACGATCGAGATGACAGGAAGGCTCTGCCTGAACACCAGGAATCTCAGAGAAAATGTATTTGTTATGTTTGAATCCATTCTTAATAAATTCCTTTATGTTTCAGGGTAAAGAGAAGTTCCATAAGACTGTGCGCTTTGCACAGTTTTATTTTATAGATACATTTATATTGCTGTGTTGTGGGGCTGAATTTCATCTATTGAGTTTCCATCTAGACACAACCAAGGATGACCTAAAACGGTGAGTTCATTTCTCATTAACAGACCAGTGATTTTGTGTGTGGTGAGGTGAGCTGAGGGGGAAAAAATATTACAGAAGATAAAAAACTGAACAAATGGTAAAAGCTACTTGCAAAATATCTTTGTTTTGAGTGGAAGGAAAAAAAGAATTAGGGCTACAAAACTGAAGTCTTAGTTGATATTGTGAATGGTATGTCCTGTCTGTTGATGATGTTAAACAGTATCGCGCTGCATCCTTAGATGGGAAAAACCAGTCTATTTCCTTGGTAGTTTTGCTGCTGCACGGAAAAACATACTGAGCACAAGCTTAAATATGTTTAAGAACAGGAGTGCTTTCCTGGATTGAGGCATGAACCTGTTATGTGGAACTTCACTGAAATGTTAAATGGTCAGACAGAATTATGTAATAGTTTTCTTCCATAATCTGATTACCTACTTTGTTTTACTCGTTAATTCTTAGTTTATAGAGATATTCATAGACCAATAAAAAGGTAACACAAATTGCTACATAAACTAAAATTTTTAAGAGACCTGAACAAAAGTGCAGTGTCTAGCTCAGTGTGTCCACAATGCCTGCTTGAATTTTAAATGACTTGCACTTTGAATCAAACCTGTATAGAATATGTAGCAAATGCATGGTGTCAAAAAAAAATTCTTAAATACAGAAAAATTCCTCTTTTTTAAAAATAATGGGTATTCTTCTACTCTCTTCCCCCCCTCCTCCCCGCCCCTCTTCCCAGTACTTTGGTTCAGTTTTCTCATAACTTGTGTTTGATGAATTTCAGTTGGATTTGCTTTCAATGTTAAATTCTACCTGGGCCATGCCCTGTGAGGTATTTATCTGGGTAGCAGTCTGCAGTGTAGAAGCAAGGTACTTCAGCTAACTCAAACAATTGTCTTACATTTATCAATACCTATTATATCAGTCAGCTTATGTAAAGTTAGCTTTGGTAAGTTTACCCCAAAATAGAGATAAATCATTTCCTCTTGAAGTTTAGTGCAGTTTATTTTTTAGTTTATTTGAATAAAGTACTTGTGGAAACTACAAAAGGTTCTTGGATTAAATTGCAAAACACTGTATATTATCTTCTACTTCACGATCACTGCTAAAGTAGCTCTGATGTCTGTCTGAAAAGATCAGCAGACCATTGTTTGAGAATGACAACCAAAGGCAAAAGCAAGTCACTAAACATTTTCCTTTTGAACAGATCTGGCTGACAACCATATTGCTTTTGTCAAATGATCTCAGTTTTGCAAACTTTTAGCATTGTTGGAAAGAAACAGTAATGATTCCTGCAAGCATGTCATGCATGGACTTATGTACTTTCATTAGACGGACGTGCTAAAATGCAAGAATAATATTAACTGTTACACTGGAATTATTTTAACACTGTACAGAGAGTGTCCAGCAATGCCTAAAACCCTGGTGTGTTATCAAGGCTGTTTTGATCTCAAGTCTAAAACACAGAACCATACAAGCCATTATGAAGAAAATTAACTCCACCCCAACCAGACCCAGTACAGTTGTTATTAACTCTGTATTCCTTAGGTGACTTCTATGAAAATCACACTCTTCTTGCCCCACATATCCATATCCATGGAGTTATGTTTTCTGTTTACTGTAAGAATAGATCCATGTTGCCTATGTGGATATATTTCAGTAGACAGAAAGTTCTAATTTGGTTGAATAACAACACAGTTTTGTGTTGTGTAATATAGAAAAGTCTGAAGCCATTTTAGAGGTTTTGGCATGTCACATCTGCATGGAGCTGGCAGATAACCCACAGGACCTTAAAGAGTTTTGTGTATGTTGGGAAACAAAATGTCTTTGGTAGTGTGTGATCAGCCCCTTATTCCCCTCCCATTTAAGTGGAAATTATTCTTTCCTCACTGTTTTCATTCTTTCCTCAATGTTTTCTTCTCATTTTCTTTCTGATTGCCCTATTATCAGCACATTAAATGCTGCATTGAAACCAGTGGCATATCTGCTTTTTGAACATAGGTACTTTACAGACTCTTTTTTCTCTTCAACATTTTCAGTATACATACAGGATTATTTTAGTTCTTCATGTTGATGGGAGATCATTCTTCTGTATATGAATATCATGTTTGAATTCATCCAAAGGAATTTTGTTACCAAGTTTTTTAATAGAGTTCAAAAATAAGCCAAAAGATCTGTTGCTTTAATTTTTAATAATAAAAGAAAGCATTTTGATTTGCTTTGTGGTTCCAGCGGGAGTTTACTGGTGACTACAACTAATAACTTATTTCATTAACACTAACATCCATTGGATATTCTTTGCAGATACAAACAGAGGAGTGTTTGCAAATTGGTACAGAAATTTCCCATGACTTCAACGATGGAGATTACCAGCCTTTCAGCAGTAAATGAGTTCTATTCTTGTATCCTTTGTATTTCTTATTTTCTTTGTACTTCTTTGGAATTAATTACATGGACATCAGTTAAAGTAAGTAGCATTTGATTATTTATTACTCCTTTTCTATTAGAGTAAAAAACTTGTAATTTTTTGTGATGTTGAACTTCATCCTTAGACATAAATTTTTAGTGCTGTAAGAGTTTTGGTGTTGCTCATAGAACAATAAATACAACAGAGTTTATACATATATTTATTTATCTGTATTTTTATCTGTCTGTATGCTTTTATTCCTTTAGATAAGTTTAACTTTAACACAGAGAACTGTACAGATATTGTACTTACAGCTGGCAGCAACCGAGCATTGGAAGTTTTTGACCTCAATGCAGGCTGCAGCGTAGCAGTGATACAGGAAGCTCATGTTAGATCAGTCCATCAGATCTGCCAAAATAAGGTATATACTTTATTGAATTTTATTTGTAGTACCACTACAACCCCATCAACAAAGAACTCAGAGGCTAAAAGTAGAATTGATAGTAATTGATAAGTTTTTATATGTTGAGAAGGATGGGCAAGAGCATGAGTCTGTGTGATAGAGACATACAGATTCATTTGTTCTCTAGTGTAAAGGAGGGAGCACTGAGACTGACCGAATGATCTTGCCATTAGAGAAGTGTTTATTATCTTTTGCCTTACTTGTGCTAGACTGTAATACTGTAGTTCAGCAGGAATTTTTCCTTATGTAAGTGTTCTCTTCTGAAGCTCAGTCTGACACTGTGATTTATTCTGAAACTTTGGAAACAGCAACCAAAAAAAAATTTCTCAGTATTACAATAGAACAGATGACTTAAAAAACCTCATCCTTGCTCTTCTTTTTTCCTTGAAGACTGATTTGGGTGTTTGTAGTTTTTATCATACCATATGTTCTGGAATGCCTGCTGTATTGGGTCTGGTTGAATGTGGTGCTTCCTTCCCAGTTGGAAAGTCTTTGCTTCTCTGGGTTTAAAACAGTTCCTTATTATTACTGTTGTAGAATTCTTTGTGGGTTTTCCTTATAGATGTGATCTGGTAAAACACTTAAAATTGTGCTAACTATTTCAGTACTGTTTGTAACACATATAGGCTTAAAGTTCTGGCTTTTCTTTTTGCTGGGTCAGCTTAGTGCTTTCAGGTTATTTAATCAAAAAAAAACCTTTAAAGCTGTGGGCAAGTATTCACTTGGGAAAAAAAACCTTGAGGTATGTGGTATAGCAAAGAAAACTGACCATTTTGGGGGAAATTATACATCAAGGTTCTCTATTTTTTCAGTTATATAAAAGTAATACTTTAGATAAGTCAATAGGAAAATTACACATCAACTATTTTATTACATTGGATACTTTAAAGTTATTAGAGCAAATACAACTCTGCATTTTCTTTAAGATGATATGCTAAAATATTTTATAGGCTTATAAAAATGTGCAGAATGCTGTGTGCAAACTACATCCTGTTTAAAGTATGAAACACATTGGAATCTAAGGTTTGCTGGTGATGAGACATGATTCAATGGAAGCAAATCGGTTGAGCGAAACAGTTGATGCTGAAGATCCTGTGCCTACACTTCAAAATTTATGAAGACTTTCCTTTGGACTATTCCTAGTGTCATTACGTGGAACGAATATTCATTTGGGATTGCAGTGTATATATATATTCTTGAAATGTATTTTCTAGTTTAGATTAATGCAAATCAGTTCTCATGTCCCAAAACTGTTCTGTGATTCCACCTGGACAGTAGTAAGTGGGCATAATCATAAAATTTACTCTTTAAATGAATAAAAAAGAAAATCTATTTTGAGGGTCTTGGGAGACAATAGGGAAAGTATGTTCTGATTAAATGTGGGAGAAACTTGTTAGCAAATTATAAAATACATAGGATATCCTAGAAACCTAGATGATCAGCACGATGTTCTCTTATTTTTGACTTTAGACAGAAACAGCTGTAAGCAAGTATATGTAATTTGCCATGTAATGACTTTGATTTGAAATTGCTGTTTTGATCTGTTTTAGAGATTGTTTGCAATTGCCAGTATGTGAAATTAATCTCAGGCTGCAGTGTGTTGATTAAGCTTATTATAACAGGCTGTTGGTTTTTATACTAACTTTTAAGAGACATAGTAAAATGAATTGATTGAAATATCAAAATCATCTTCCTGTCTTAAAGTTTAGGAACATCTGAGATACCAAAATAGATGGCCATTTGAGATCAGACCACAAAGATTCAGAGCTTTAGTGTTAATAATATGTTTGTAATGCTGCAAAACATATTATTTGAACAGAAATCTGTCATTGTGAACCACAAATATTTGGATGGTATTATGTTCTGCTAGCACAGTTAGAGAGTACACTAATTTTCCCAGAAACAGTAAAGTTTTCAGTTTTCTGTTCAGACCCCTTTGTTTCAAAATTCATTGGTTCATTAGTTAGGAAGTCTACTTGATGTGAAGACTGAAAAATGTAATAGATGACTCCGAAGTTTCAGTCAGCTAGCCTTTTCCTAACCATAGTTACAGTGTTGGCTAAAGTAGAAGATGACATGGAAGATATGGAGTGCTTTCTGATATGTCTATTGATCAATGCCTTCAGCATAAGCCAGCTGCACTCTTTGGATGACAAAAATGGTGTTCATATGGCATTAGTGAAAGAAAGAGAGATTCTATAGAACCATATCCTCCTTGAGGCCAAATTTTATGTGAAGGTTGCAATGTAGTCAGTCTAGAGAGAAGCTGAGAAGGGATTACAGTGGTGGATGAGGAGGCTGATGGGGCAGAGGGGAGGGATTTGTCTGTCAGAATGAAAGGATACTTTCAAAAGCGTGTGGGAATATGCTACTTTTTGCATCAGATTCTCATAAATAATAGATTATCATAAAATGATGGACTATAAAAACACAAAGTGATAAATAAAATTCAGTTTGCATATTATCCCAATTAGTATAGATTTTCTTATCTTCTATGTCAATATTCAGTAGCAAATGTAGTTTGAAGATACGAGTATATGTATTAAGAAAGTATATTGCTGACGAAATTTCAGGGCAGAGAAGGAACAAATGGATTGCACTTCTTACCTAGTGCATTAGTTAGTGTATTCTGTGTATTCTATAGTAAAGGAGTAATGCACAAAGTAAATGTGTGTGTGTCTGTCAAACTTTTTATTTTGGACTCTGTGTCCCATGCTGACTGAAACGAGCAAATATTTCAAAAGCACAGAAAAGGGTGCTCTGTAACATTTAATGAATACTGTCCTTTGGACTATTACTGTCTTTGTCTTTTGCATTACTCTTTTTTTTTTATAGTTATACACAGCTAATGTGAGAATGTGTAGCCTTTGTTGGGAAATCTGCTGCACAGTGCATTTTAATTCGTCTCTTAGAGCAAGCTATGCACCAGCTTTCATAATGAATAGAAGACCCCTGGCAGTCAAATACTGATTGCAGGAAATTACCTTGAGGTTTCTGTGATGTATTCAGCCAAATCAAGAAAGGGAATGGTAAGGAAAGGAAAGAAAGTGTTTTAACTGTTTAAATTTGGTTCCCTGGAGAAAGAAGTTTGCAGACAGCAAAAAGGCTCAGATTTGCCAATGTGGATGTTAAAAAATCAGAGGTTTTTAAACTGGATTTAATTATTTAAAGGTATGAAGCCAAAATTAGTCTTGCTATGAATGAATGCAATTGCTACTGAAGTCAATGGAAATTGGACACTTAGCCCAGGGCTAAACATGTCTTATAATCAATCCCTGAACTAATCTTTGCTCCCTTCCTTTCACTGCCCTTATTTTCTTCACTGAACATCCCCCAGTGTCTTGTGCAATCACAAAAAGATCTTCCTCTGCTTCACCTGATGGATCCCATACCCTGATATTTAGTAATCCCCATCAGTCTGTGAAATGACCCAGACAGCCTGTCTCACTGACCATCCTGGTGAGTGTCACCCCTGGACCAAAGGGCTTATGGCTCTCCTGGGACGGCACTGAGAGGAGTCGAGGCCGTGCTCCATTACTCTGACTGGGTTATGGGGCTTCCCCCACATGCCAACTTTTCCCTTTGCTCCTTTGTGTGTGTGCAGACAAGCTTTTATTCACATAACCTAACAAATATTTACTGTTTATTTCTTAGATGTGCTAAATTCTCCACAGAGAGGGCGGTTGATCACTGGATCAGATTCCCTGGGGAAGTGGTCCCAGCACTAAGCTTGTCAGAGCTCAAGGAGCATCTGGACGATGCTCTTAATCATATGGCATAATTCTGCAAAGAGCAGGCAGTTAGACTCGATGATTCCTATGGATCTCTTCCATCTCAAGATATTCTATGATTCTATAAATAAATAATGTAATGAGAATAGTGACCTGAAACTGATTTACTGTTTTACAGGGATCGTCCTTCAGCACTCAGCACCCCGAAGCTTACAACCTTTTCGTGACCACAGCTGCAGGTGACGGCATCAAACTGTGGGATTTAAGAACACTGAGGTAAGAATGAGTTAGGTACCTTTGAATAAAAAGCCATGCTTTATCTTTTTTTCGGAATTGTCATACTTGCTGTCATATACCAGTAGAAATTTACGTGTGGAATCTGAACTACAGGCTAATTGAAGTTCACTAGTTTTTAGAGACCAAAACTAGTGCTCATTCCTCAGATACTGTTAGTTATGTGGAAGTCATTAAATATTTAAGATTTATCATCCGTTAATCCACCTTTGTAGATCTAATCGTATATATATAATAGTGCACTGAACTGAATGCTAATGGTATTTCCATACCAACATGGCATTACTGCTAAAAGAAGTAAAATCTATGATATATATTTTTAAATATAAGCCAATTGCAACAACATTTTTATAAACCATGTATGTAGTGCTATAAATTTGCATGATACATCACCATAAACTCAGAATTAAATGCAACACTGTTTCTAATCACCCTTCAGTGTTGGGAAAGCCTTGGGACAAAGGAACAGCACATCAAGGAGGGAACGTTGCTCAGGAAAATTAACACCTGGGGCAAGCTCTGCTGTGCAGGCCAAAAGGGTTATGTTTAAAAGAAAAGTGGTTTCGGCAGGAGGATGTTTAAGCTTTAAAGAATAATTTCCTATTTGCTTTCTGCGTATGTAAACGTATCTATGGAAGGGTGTAATATAGTTTTTCTAGTACTGAAATTTCTTTTTGGGCAATGCTTAATGAGCCTTTCATTTATTTCCATCTTTCTGTGGTAAGAATACATTAAATCTATAGGGGGCATATATGTTCTTTCCAAAATCATTGCTGTATTACCTTCACCCAATGCCAGAAAGTAATGAAACTAGAGATTGCTGGGGTTGGAATATGTTACCTTCTTATGTTTTTCTAATAAGCTGCTCAAACTGTGTTGCTGAAGAGTAATGAAAAACTAGAAAGCTTTTCACAGATCACTTATCTGTCTCTTTGTTTCTAAATACTAATATAAGTAAAGTCAGTGAATGGTAAAATAGTTAAAGTGTAAAATCTGGGCAATCAATTAAATGAATATGTCTTGAGAAGAAGGGACTAATTTATGTATGTTCTTGCTGTATATTTAATTTGGCTAGGTCAGTGTATTCTAGTGTCCACGGCATCCTATTAGCCAAGCTTCAAAAAAGTAATTCAAGTCCTTAATGGCATATATTTTAAGGGTGCTTGTGAGGTAATATGTATATGTGTGTGTTTGTTACACATTACACAGTGATCAGTAATATTAACTCTTGTGGAGAAGAAATGGAAAACATAAAACATTCTTTTGCACTTGCTAGCAATTTTCAGTGAAGAAAAGAAAAACCAAATTTTTTAAAATGAAATTTTCTGTCATTGCTCAGACTAGAGACTGAGTCTTCTATAGTTTAAAATCTGTTCTTGAGCTCTCAAAAGGAGTAAAACTGTTCAATTTTTCCTATGTGTTCACCAGGTGTTTTTCACATAAATTTAAAATGTCTAAGTTTGGAAAGCTCTGTTTGAACTTGGAACAAGTCTCTACTGAAGTGTTAGGTCTACTACAGTTACACAGACTGAACACTTTTGCTTATTTTTTTTGTTCATAGGTTTTGTCCAATCAAATCCAGTCCATCCCTTGCACTGTTGAGTACTTACAGGAGAGATTAGTTCCTAAACAATCTTAGGGTGGGCCAGTACCTTTAATCTCTTAAAGTTGTTGATTTGTAAAGTTGGTGCGTCAACAACTGTTTCCAGTCTCTCTGGAACGACATCTCTTTGTTTCTGCTTTGGGTGTGCCAGAATAGAGTTTGTTTAGTGAAATCTGTGTCCAGTGTTCTTGAAATATAGCAAAGGTAAGTCCACCTTCTCATTTATACTGTTTGCAGTGTTGTGAATAGTAACACTAGCTGCAAGATCTCCACTTTATTGTTTTTTGATTTTGTTCTAAATATTTTCCCTAGACGTCCACAGTGAAAATTGTTTTGCTTTTCTTATTCTGTTTGTTGCCCTTGAGAATCTATCCATTGTTCTTTATTTAAAAATACTGTAAAGTACAACATTTTGATTAAATAAGGGGAAAGAATCCCTCCAGCACAGTGCTCTTCAAAGCTGCTGTTGAAAGCATGGGAAATAATTTGCGGAAAAACTCTGCACAATTTCCTTAGACTCTTAGAGGGTTTTTAATTCAATTTCTTTGGTGATGGTTCCTTTTCATATGACATGCATTCCTCTCTCACCATTGACTGAGGAATCATAGCAGGATGCTCAGGTTCTTTTTTGATCTGTTTAGGTTAAATCTTCAGACAGGTTAACCTGGCCTACAGCTTTATAAGTTTTGAATATATTGATATTTTCGCTCTGAGTTCTACAAGAATTTTGCTATCCAACCTGTGTAATCAAACTACATCTTTTTCACAGTGAAAATTAATTTAACTTTTCTTATGTTCTTGAATTCAATGAAAGTATTTTGCAACTTCAATTTTCATCATCTTTTCTGGATAAAGATGTAAATTTGTCTATCTCTTTCACTATTGATGATCTGGAGGTCTTCCAAGATTGCTTCAGAGAGTGCCAGAAAGTTTAATGGGTTCCTCTGAAGGTGGTACAAGAAAAGAGATTTTAACTTTCTGATGTTGTCAGCCAACCTCACACAGCCAGGTCATCTTGCCAATAAATGAGGGAATCTTGGACGCTGCTAGTGGCTTTTGGATTTACTCAGACTCTGGTTTCATTTGCTTTGAAATGCATGGATTTGTAAAGTTTCATCTGAAGATTTTGAATATTTTTATACTTCTCCTGCATTCTCCTCATTTATAACTAAAGCTAAGAAAAGCTCCAGATGATCTATAAAACAGATTTAGGAATAAAGAAGCAAGGAAAATAATTTTTCTTGGAAGAAGAAAACTATGGCTACTCTTCTTCCAGGTCAGGGTAATGAACTATGAGACCATACGAATACATGCTTTAGAGTAAGATAATGACCTTTGACCAACTTCCAAGATATTTTGAAGAGAAATTTAAGTCTATAGTGTCTAAAAGAATGACTACTTGGAGAACAAGTAAAATTACTTTCTCTTGTGTCCAAGGTTAAAGCAGTGAATACAAGAGTTAGGCTGAGATGCCTTGGAAATCTGAATGAGAAGAACATTATATTCACCACCTTCAGGATTCCCCAAAAAGACTCAGGAAAACCTTTAATGATCAGGAGGCACGAAAAGTTAACGCATTCTTACATTTTTGAAGGAGTTGAAGTGTTCTTCGTGATGAAACCTTATAGACTCATTTGTCTGTAAGACACAAGAAACTTTACCATTCTTATACTGCTGTGTGTATTGAATGCATTTTGGAGACACTGCTACTCTTTCTGAAGTCAGGAATCTAGCATTGATTCATACTCACCTGTACCTTTTGTCTCCACCATTTAAATTTAATATCTCAGAAAAGTCTGGATTGGAATGATACCAGTTGCTGAGTCCTTTAGACAACAGAGGCCAGATGGATCAGGAAATGCCAATACACTAAGCCTCCTTGTCTGCCAGTCCTGCCTGTTTTAGGTGGCTATGCTCATGGACAAATAGGGCAGTAAGGTGTACTTTGGCATCCCAGTGCTGTAAAACCAATGCATAGAAAGAAGGTAGAAACTTAGGAATTAATGAACGTTCCATTCCCTTACACAGTAAACTCATAACAACACAAAGTATCAGACTAGACTAAATACCAGCTGCTTTAATATGTTCATATATCACCTAAATTTCACATGACAGTTTTTAATTCTGCTTTACCAGTCTGGATCCTTTCAATTTCTCACTTCCTCCCTCTTGTAGATTAGATAATTCTGTGCTTTAAATGTCCAGAAGAAAGGAAATTTCTTTCATTCATTCAGTTAGGAGGAAACTATAAATTCATAGTGTTGCCCACTTCACTTCATTAAATGAATTTAGAATATTGGCTAAACACTTAGTAGCACCAGCTCACATTCACTAGCAAAGTTGCATGAATACAGATATCTTCATGACTGGCTCATAATGAGAAAAATTGCATGGTTCATTCCAAGGAGTCCGTTTCCTAAAGAGAGGTTTTAGAATGTAAAGTAGTGTAAACTTTTCTTCCCCAAGGTGGATTTCAGATCCCCTGTAAAGCTTTTAGGCACCGGTGTGGACCTTTCTTGCTCATGGATTAATCATGGCTAAAGCCATAATGCAGTAAAGCTTCATCCTTTGTGTTAGTAACTGTGTGACCTGGCTTGACCTCAGATTTTCATATGTATCTTTACTCAAGTTACAGGCTGCACTGTGGGGACCCTCTCTGCACCACTGGGCCTTAATTGCCCTGACCAGCCTTGGAAGCCCACCCATGCACTCTCTGCTCCTCGCTTCAGGCTGTAGAAGTCTGTAGAAACGAGCTGACAGAAGCCGTACGAAGTTCAGCAAGGAGAAGTGCAAAGTCCTCTTGGCATCAAATGCAACCCCCAGGCAGCAATTTATGCTGAGGGGGGCAACTAGATGGAAAACAGCTTTGCAGAAAAGGACACCAAAATGAACATGAGCCAGAAATGTGTCCTTGAGGCAAAGAAGGCTTATGGTGTCCTGGGCTGTATCAGGAAGAGTGTTGCCAGCAGGTCGTGGGAGGTGATACCTCTCCTCTGTTTGGCATTGGTGAAGCCACCCCGGCTCTATGTGAGCAGTGAGGTTGGATAAGATGACCTCCAGAGCTGCCTAACAACCTCAACCATGATGTCACTTTGTGATTCTATGGAAATAGCATTTGTTCTTTACTTGCCACAGCAAAGGTAGGGTATGGGAAACTTGCTGGGGGAGCTGATGCAATTGACTAAGAGAGCAAGATGTACGATAATACCTGAAATTGAAAATTAATTTAGAAGGCAGGAAAGGGACAGTTGTGCTATGCTATCAGATGTGCTGTGCGTAGTATCAACCCAGAGACGGGGAGAGCGGGGAAGAGTTAGCACAGGCCAATTTGGAAATCTGGGATGCTACTCTGGTAGTGTGAGGAGGTAGATGTGGTAGGTGCTAGATTACTGTTGCAGGTAATAAGAATAGCAGGGACAAGGTGTTAGGAAGAGTTCCCAACACCGACCATGCTAACACCTATGGTGGCAGGAGCTGCTTGCCTCTGACTTGCTCTCTGATTAGTTGAGAAGTGGAAGTTCAGCTGTTGAACTATGCTGTTTGCTGCTGAAATAGCCATTTTTCATGTCCTGAAAAATAAAGAAAAAACCCCGTGGGTGCTTATCGGACCACAATGAAGACTTAAGGAATGTTGAACTACTTGCACATACTGAATTGCTTCAGCAGAATACTCAGCTGCACGATAATGCTTTGATGTGTGTTCCCAGAGAAAATCAGTTTTACCTTCTTTCAGCCTCTGAAAGAATTTGCCAATTGTATGAAGATAATAATAGACATTAAGGCAAAATCTGCAAATATTGTTATGATGCTGTGCAACTAGATCATAAGTTTCTCTGGCAACTTATTTTAGCAGAATTCCCGCAGCCGCAGGGAACTCACCTCAGACATTTTCTCACAATTGTGCTGTGAGACTTTAGGGTCAGACATGCAGTTTGAATTTTGAGATACTTTTCAGTTTGCATCTCCACTGTGAACTAGCTTCTTGACGTCATCCTAAGCAAGATACAAATATACACATACTCAGAATTTAATTACTTCTTGGTTTCTTCTGAACATGAGGATCCTATGATTTACCATCTATTTTTTTTCTTTCCTTGGAGCTTTTGAGTCTAGTTATCCAGATTCTGGGGATAAGAGAGTGTCTGGAGTTCCTCCAAGTTTGGGACTGGAGATGCATGAAATTATAGAGGATGGGAAGCACAGGGATGTGGTCCCTCATGGATGCTATGGTGAAAACAGTCCTATGTGAAGGGTTTGGTGTTTCAATGAAATGAAACCCATGTGTACAGTACATCTAAGGTAGCTACTACTACTGGCAAGTTATACTTGCATTTTGCAGAGCCTCAATAGATCTGCTGGTACTGAGGAGTCTCTGAACAAATACCAGAGCACTGGCACAAAGTAACAGAATACAAATGAAAGTGGTTAAAAAAAAAAAATCTTTATTTGCATTTAATTTTTTTTTCATTCATCAAGTAGAATGAAATAGACTTCTTTGTGAGAGTATTCTCTTATTTATAAAGAGACACACATTCCAGTATCTTTCTCTTCCAAAGACAGAAAAAGTAGTACATTTTTTTCTAATATTCTTCAAGTTTTTTTTGCAACATAAAAAGATACATATTTTGGAATGTAGTCTAAAAGATGTACAATGGAGAACATAGGGAAAACTTGGCTATTTGCTATCCCATGCAATTACCAGATGTTTGTCATGGTAACCCCTGAAAAGCTCTGACCAGAAAAGCATTCTTAGGAGGCTGGAGAGCATGCCAGCTGGCCATGTAAAGTCTGCAATATCCAAAATAGTTTGGATCACCACCTGTTGGTACTTAAAAAAATAGAACGAAAAAAAAGAAGACAATCCCTAAAATAAGCTATAACTATACACATAGTATCTATCTAATAATTCTATGATTTTTTTTCTCCACTTTTTTTCCCATTGCTGTGATACTTGTAGATATCTGGAATTAACAGATTGCATAACAAAGTTTCTACTTAATTCTGTATAACGTTTAATTGGAATCAGTTTTTTTTTAAAATGTCTTTTTCGAGCAGGATTTTGAGGGGTTGGGGAAGTAGCTAAACTTGTAATGGAATATATATCCTGATATAATGGAAAAGTTGAACAAGAAAACAATTAAGAAAATAGAATCCAGGATATTGGTTATTACTGTGGCTGCGCTAGCACAAGGAAAAGGGCACTATCCTATGACTGAGACATTGCTTTATATTGCTGTGGTATTGCAAAGATCAGTGAAAGCCTTGGGATCCTGTTAGTTCTTATGAATCTATTTATAGGTGAAGTATTCGAGTTATTGGTCACAAATACAGAGGAGTCAAATTCTTTTGAAAGGTAGTTTTTTGCAGTGTTTTATTAGGAGGCTCTTTTGCGAAGAAGTCCCCATTGAGGAAATTATATTTTACAAGCCCTGATGATGAGGTCTTAAACACTTAGAAGTAGTCCTGATGACTACTGCTTTACTTAAGGAAGAATGGTGAACCTGAAGACACTTTCAGGAGGAACAGTGGATATGATTTTTTTTTATTTTTCTTGTGAAGAAATTTCTTTCACGTTATGCTGATGTATCTTACAAGTATAAGATTAAAAATAATTTTTTCCTCAAATTCTCTATGAAAAGGCACTCAGAACGAAAAAAAATCTCCCTGAAATTTGCAAACACTGCAACTGGGACTCAAGGCTAAGTTGTGGGAGAAGTTTACTCTACACAATGGATAATGTTGGGTAGAAGCCTAACAGAGGAGGAGAATGCTGAGGAGGCTGAGGTAGCTAGTATTCTCCATTGCTGTCAATAGGAAGCTTGAACAGAGGCAGGTTGTTCAATAGACCAAATGTGGCCATTGGTTACTGGAAGTCTCTGAATATTCATGCAAAAAACCTGAAGTTGAAAAATGGTTTTACATCTTAGTCACAGTAACTGGCTGTCTTCCTAAGTTGCTTCTCTTGAACTGTAGTGTTCTCTTAAATTGGGTTATTTTAGCAGTTTTAGGATAGAACTTGTCTGAGGTGAAGGGGCTGTATGCTCAAAATGCCTCGTAGTATCAGTAGTTTTGTTATACAGAATGCAGTAAAGTTCAGAGTTAGGCTCTATAAAATGATGTATTTTCATGCATTCAAAAGTGTCTCTTTTATGCTTTAATAGGTGATAGCAATTAGATCAGTCACAAAGTAACATTTTTGCTTAAGTACATCTGTTTCGCTTGGGTGAATGAAACCAACTTGGCATTTAGTGCATTCTTACGCATACACGCGTGTCTACAACAGAACAATATGGTATAAAAATTTAGAGCTTTCTGCACATGGGTTCAGTCAACTGAGTTTACATAGCTTCTGTGATTTCACTGGCCAGGAAAAAGTGTATATCACAGGAGCTGGCAGGAGATTTTACTATTTCAAATTTGTTCCTGGACCTAGCATGCATTAAAAAAAAAAAAAGGAATATCTGACAGCTGCATTATAGTGAAGTATGTGAATTTGTTTTGTAAGAAGGGTAGGTTGACAGCATTCATAATAAAGGCAAAAGAAGAATATAGGTTATTATAAGTCAGTTTTAAAATAATACCTCAAAGGTATAAAAAATAAACTTCTGAAATGAGGTATATATATGTAAATGACAGCTCTGAATGGTGTTGAAACTTATATTAAAATGTTTTTTAATAGTAAGGAAGCACTAAATAATATTTTTTTGACATTAGTTTTGAGGTGACTGCAAAGCTATCATGGTTCTTTACAACCATGTGGTGCTTTTTAGGTGGATATTAACCTCCATCTCATTAAAAACATTATTATTTTTAAATGGCCCAAGTGCTCAGCTATTTAAAACTTACTCTACAATGCCTCTTGCAATATTAACGTGAAAAGTAGGAACTAATTCCTTGCATTAATTTTAAATCCTTTCCTTCCTTTAGACTGTATTAACACAGATAGGTAAGAAGTTATCTACAATTAAAAGAGAGAGAGAGGGAGAGAGATATTTTTCACTTTGGAATGTCATTTGGATATTGTCTTTCTTGACTTACCATATACAATAAATCAGTGTATGGAGTAGAAACGTAAATAGACAACAAAGTTTAAATATTCAGATTTGGGTGTGAGAAAAGCAAGCAATAATTATTTATGTTATGATTCCACATACTACATCTTCATTTGATATAAATAACTTGAAGGAGATTTATAAATTTTCATGGAACAGACTTTCACAACACCTTCCCCTCAGCTAACTAATCACAGCTCCTCATTTCTAATTATTAATGGTGTTTCTATCCCTGTAAACTAAACAAGACCAAAGCATGGATTTGGTCGTTGTCCTGGGGCAGTTTTGTCTGTTCATTTTTTTTCAGTCATTAATGTTCTTTAATGTCTTGCAGTTTTGATGAAATCCTACTGCAGAGATATTCAAAGCTTAATTTGTGTATTTGCCTTAGTGAATTTTCAGGCTAAGAAAAACAGGTGAGACTTAGCAGGATTTCATGAAAATGGCAGTAAAAGAGGTAATTTTTAGTTGGTGTTAATAACACTGAAACTTCTCTGTAGGTGTGAACGTCGTTTTGAAGGGCACAGTAGCCGCTGCTATCCGTGTGGAATTGCAGTGTCTCCCTGTGGACGCTTTATAGCCAGTGGATCAGATGACAAATACGTAAGTAGTTTTTGCTTATATTCTTCCTGAACTATAGGAACTAATCATACTGTCAATAGAAGAGTCTTTTCAAGCGTGTTTCTAGGATTCGTCTAATGTGCATTACTGCGGTCTATGATACTTTCATATAGTTCATTCACATGTAGCAGTTTGATGTGATTCATGATTATTTTGTCTGAAAAAATCCAAGAGCAGCTAAATCTTAGTGCTCAAAGTAATTGTTAAAAGCTTGTTTCTATAGGTTTCCATAATATTTGACTCTGAATTGTCATGTGCCATCAAAGATGAGGAGAATGGTGTTCCCTGTAGCACAGCTTCATGTGTTCTGTATTTATCTGACCACTAAGAACTCTGTAGCAAATATACATTAATTTACTTAAGTTCCCAAATACAGGGCGATGAATCTTTCATTATGTCTTGCTTATGAACCAATCAGCTGAATAGAGAATGAGAAGTCGTTCAACTGAAATTAGAACTTTCTACACCCTTTGTGTGTGTGTTTTCTCCCCAGAGAGGTTCTCTTTTGAATCAATGTCAACCATATTTAAATTATTTAGAAGTGAATCCTGAGTAAATGTGTATTACTACCTTTTTGAGTTCGCACCTAATTTTAATTCAGTAATGTCTGCATTGTTGGCAGAATGTTTGTCTTGCTGTTTGTGAAGAGATGGATGATTGCTAATTGGTACTATAGGCCTTTGAAACTGGAGTCGAGTTAATTGCAAATACATCCTTTCAAAACAGCTGGGCAGGAATGCTGTTTAAATTTATTTTGGGTATTTCTAGGTTAATCATCAGAACATGACACAGAGTTTCTGGTCAACTTCAAATTCAGAACAAGAGGAATTTACTCTTCTGGCTAGTTTTGAAATACTGGCTCAAATCATGTGTGGAGGTTGGAGATTTTATTGGCAGATTGCTGGAAGTTTGGCAATAGGTATTGTGCTCTTGACATTTTCACGCTAAAACATATTTTTCAGGTTTCTGGTAAACATCATTTCAAAATGTAGATTGCAATACAAAAGAAGGGCTTTTTGCTTTGTCTGTGAAAAAATGCATCTAATACTCATCTCTGGTCATGATATATATGATATACTAATATATTTATTTGAGGTTACTAATTAAAGTTGCTTTTGAATTGTATAAAAAGAGGTGCAGTCACACTTTCTCTTTTGCATTAAGGTGATTGTTTGGAATTAGTGCTGGTACAAGAAAAGAAAGACACCATGATTTTGTCCTTACTCCAAATTCTTGGCATATGATGGGTCATCAAAGGAGGCTGAATAGCTGGCATGCATCCTGCTCCAGTTGGCATGTGGTCCCTGGTGGGCACAGCGCCAGTCAATACTTTGTAATGTGGCTCCTGGGTTGGAATTTTGCATAATTTGTGTCCTGTGTCTGTAGAGAACTTTCATTGTTCTTCTTGTCCCCTCAGGAAAACTGAGTCAAGTTTTAGACTCTTGCTTATACCGTACTGTTAGGAAAAAATGCAGTTTTGGGGCATTTTTTTAGGAGGCTTCCCTTTGAATTGTTGAGACTGGATATACTTTTGTGCTTCCTTTTGAAACAGAAAATTGAACACAGCACTGAATAGTCCATTCATATTTTTCAACTAATAACATCCTGACAGATGGCTTAATGTGCAACTGGGACAGTTTTAATAGTATCAGGAAGCCACATATTTCTGAAGACTGTATGAATGAATGTCTATTGGAATAAGCAGCATAAAAAGATCAGTAGTGTGGATACAAAGTGTTATCTTCAAAAAGAGCATTCTGGAAATAAGTTATGTAACTTTCCACTGAGAAGCAACTCCATCTTCAGTCATCCTGGAGTTTACTTTATCAAGTGCAATTCTTGCACCCTATGGTTAACAAATGTGATTGATTTTAAAGCCAAAAGAGGCATAATTGGAATATAATTGAGGGACATTGACCTTAAACTGCCTTTTGTATTTCACAATATATGAAGTATTTGACAGAGAGGAATATGTTTTCTACATTGATTAATAGCAAAATCACATTCCTACAGGACATAGAAACAGCAAACCAAAATATGTTATTGCAAAAAAGAGATGAAAATTCGGTCTGCCTTAGAGGGTGTATGACCTGTTTTACATGAGAGTTTGATGTAGTTTCTGTGTGGCTGAAGTAGCCACTTGGTTTTATTTGACCTGCTCTTGTGTGTGTTCGTGTGAGATTTGTAGATGCTTTAAATTGGGGTTGAAAGTGTTTCCCTAAGAGATTAGTCCAACCTTCTCAAGAGAACCTTTGTCACAACCTGTGAGGACCTGACAGTCTGATCACGCAGGCAGCCAGTATCCTGGTTTTGAGCTGTGATTGTCCTTTCTGTAATTAGTTGTGACTAGAAAATATAAAATGTTACCTTTTCTAATATCAGATCTTCTCTTCATCCTAAATAGCCTAAGGTTAAAAGTGAAATTAGTTGACTTTTTCTTAACTGAATACACATAATATTGTCATTTCTAACCATTTTACAAGTGGACAGTCTAAGATTTCTGACTATCAATATAAAGGATGTCGGACAAATATACCCTAATTGGGTTTAGATTTCCATTTTGCTGGACTCTGTATGAAAATATTTACCTAAAAATCTGTTGACTAAAGAAATCTTAGTGTAAAAAGACAAGAAATATCTGGACAGTGTGAAATACTACTTTTTATAATAAAAAGAACTCATTTTCTTTCTGTACCATGTAGTTCTAGTTAGCTGTTTTACTTTATGTCTAATTAGGCGCTTAATTTTTGTCTTTGAAGACCTTAGGACTCTCTGAATAAATTCCAAGTTTCCAGAAACGAGGTAGGGAATGAAGAAATAAATATTTGTCTCTTTAATTGCTTTCAGGCTCATTCTTGCTAGCTCTCTTTGAACTGTAGACTCTAAGAGGCACATTTTGACCCTAGTGCTCAGATTGGGTTTTCTAACATAGAACTCTCTCTCCATGCCAAATCTCAAAGCCTGTGTTCATAGCTCACACAGACTGACCCATATCACAAACCCAGAAGTTTTTCAGCGCAGCAGGTTGCTGCATGAATAACAAAAATACATGGGTGATGTATGACATTCTCTTCCCTTTTATTTGCACTTTTCAACAAAGTCTAGGATTTTGCTTACAATATTGTCCTTGAAACACATTCTAAATCCAAGACTAAATTTATGCCTTCCAACTGTGAAGGCACCAAAGCTTGAGAGAGTAGCCCAGAGGGCAGCGTCATTGAAAGGAGTAGCAGGAGACAGGATAAAGCAATTTGATGCTTATACATAACATCAATCCCACATCAAAACCACTTGTGAATCCCTGAATATTGACCTGCATGCAAAATTGGTTTTAGAGTAAATTCTCATTTTGCAAGTGATGCTGGAAAGTGATGCTGTTCAGGGGGAATATCCAAAGAGGTTTGGAAACCTCTGAGAGCTGGCTGGATGCAAACCCAGGCCTGATACTGTTTGCAGACTCAGTTATTTTCAGATACGAGATTCTGCATCAGGCATAACACAAACTGTAGAATTTGTTTATAGTTGACACCTTAGTTTTAAGTAGCTACAGAGACTGATATTCCAAATAAAATATCAGTGCTGCTGAGCAATATACTCTAATGTTTTACTACCAGAAAAATTAATTTGGAGGTTGGGCTGCCAGCACTCTTTTGTTCTGTACATCTCCTCCTCTTGCACTGCACTACTTCCTAATGGAATCATTGCCAAGAAGATAATATTTCTCAACCCCCATAAATATATTATTAGTCACATCAGTCTTTCTATGGCTCATAGATGATTTATAAAATGGAGATTTTTATGATTTATAAAATGGAGATTAGCAATGGTATCTTTCTTCTTTCTTGTCTTTAAAAGAAGAGTTTAGATGAGGCCTATCTCAGTTTGCTACTGTTGTGATCAGTTGCTCTGATCTTATTTATATGAAATATTTCCATCCTTGTGTGTCTGTGGGGTGGTAAGCTTTAAAATTGCATCTGATTAGGTTAAAAATTGCATAAAATGATCTAGATGCCAAAGAAGAAACACCCCAGGAAACCCCAAATGTGAATGATAAAACTGTGTGGTTGATTTTCTCCCTTTAAGAGCCCAATTCATTAGAACATTTTAGGTACTAATAATGGTAGGTAAAAGACTACAAATGAGGGAGTTGGCAAAGATATCCATATGTAAATGGAAGAGATAGGACTAGTTAATAGTTTAGAATGCTTTGTTTTATATCCCTTGGGAGTGTATCTTGGAGGCATCACTGGGGTTTAAATTAGGTATCTTTGATAAATGATGAAGTATAATTAATTAAGTATAATTAATACTTCGTTTTGAGAAAACAGAAGGATATTTTCTTTACTTGAAAATTACTTTTAGAAATGTTCGATGTTGGTATTGTACAGTGTTTGTTGTCTTGGTCTACACTTCATACCAGAGGGCTTGCAGAACAGAATGTATTATATGAAGCAGCGGTAGCAACAATCTGAAGTATTTTAGTTTTCAGTGTGGTTGGTATTCCAGTTATATATTGCTTAAGTTTTATCTTATGTGTCCATACTGTTTAACTAAGATATGCTTTAACAGAAAACATCTGGAGAAAACAGCATTAGTAATGTTTACTGTGGAAAAGGCAGGACTGACATTGCTTGGCAGAACAAAATCCATAGCAGAGAATGAATGACAGACTGCGACAGCCTCTCTGCCAGCTATTGATAGAGAAAATCTATCCCTTTCCAAAGAAGAACACAATTTTATTTTACTCTTGAGCCTGAGTTTCTTGGATTCCTTGGTAGCATCGTTGGCTGTAAGGCCGATTATCGTAGGAGTGAACAGATAAATATTGCTTGCTTAATCATACAGTCATGACTTTGGGTATGCTGTTACTTCACTGTCTCTTTGGGTATATCTTTGAAGATGACCGAAAATCTTGGCCTTGGTAGATTGTTTTTGAGCCATGGAGTTATGTGAGTATGAGCACTTTAATTGTTCTTGTGTGCTTTTCGGTCAATTCAGGCTATTGCTTATCTAGGCCACTACACCGCAGACCAGACCACCACAAAACCAGATTGGCAGCTGAGAGAGGTGAAGGATTTTCTGCTGGCTATAGATGTATTGTTATTTAACTACTACAGAACACCTCTTTTTTTTGGTCAAACTGAATTTTATGAGTCTGTAATTTGTTATTGTGTGTACATTGAACTTTAGTAATGTTTTTGGAAGATATGAGAGGAAGTGTGAGAATTTAGTCCTTTTGCTAAAGAAAACTAATTTTAAAAAAATACCCCATGTTCAACTGTAAGCAAAACAGGAAGTCAAAGTAGATATGGATACCCAATGTTCATTTTTGAATGCATACAGCAGTGAGGTGCTAAAAGTGGGTATATATAGTTTTATATCCACAGGGCTTTCTTTCTGTATGTGTACCTCTTGGTCTCAATTCTTGACAGCAGTTGAATTTTGGGTATCATTGGTAACTCTGGTACAAAAATCTAATTAAAAGTCCTTTGCAGCACCTGAATCTTTCCATACTTCTGTCAAACAGTCAACACCAGTACACAAACTGGAAATGCAATTATTGGTACAGTTGATACAGAGGAGAATCTTAGCAGTGGTCAGAAAAGAGCAAAGTGGGTGTGATACAACCATGCTGCTTCATAGGGAGAGGTGAGGTAAATTTTATTAGAATAAAATCTTCAACTAACAATTCTGTACTCTGACAACATTTTGTGTGTTACTAAAGCAAAGGCAGCCTAAGTTCAGTAGTGTTTGGTGCTACATAAATTTCATATGAAGACAAATGAAAACAATCACTTACATGAGGCCTTGAAATTAGCTAATGAAATTGAAACTGAATTGGCCAAAAATTACAATTTGGAAGCTTCATAGAAGGGTGGCTTAGAGAGGGAAGTTTGAGATATGGTTTATGTAATCTTTTTTAGTGAGGAAAATTCAAATCTGTTAGCTATAACTGCCAGAAGACTGATACACTTGAAAAATATCCCCAGCATCTGGAAAGATGATTGACCTGTATAATATTAACTCTTTTGATAATAAAGAGCATTATGAATGTTGACTGTCACTCATTTTTAGTTATGTCAAAGGAAATCATATGGAAACTGGGATCTTACAGTAGTGGGAAGTTTCCTGTGGCTACCAGAAAGACAGCCTCCATAAGTGTCATTAAAAGGGAAAGGGACTGAGAGGGTGTACTGTACTCAGCATTTTGGTGCCAGGCTTGATTAGACTTTCCATGCTACCATGTGGTAAGTGTATAAGATATCTTGGGACTGAGGAGCATTAATCAGTGCTTAGGATACTTGTGAAATCTGTTTTATTATGTGTGGATTTGGCACCGATACCTATAGTTAAGGTAGTCTAACACTTTCCACTATAACTCTGTTTTCAGTTGCTTTTAAGTGAGAACATTTTGGGCTGAAACTTTCCGTGGTCGGTGTCTGCTTCAGGTTAATTGTTATTTTTCTTTAGTGTAAGTACTTCAGGAGCTTTTTTAGATTGAGATTGAGGAAAAATACATGGTTCAGTGGGATATGTGCCCCAGTATAAATAGGGAGTGATGGAGTGCAAGTCAAACACTTATAACATGTACTGCGGGATTATGCATCAGGTTTGATAGCAGTGATGGAGGCAAATGGCCAATAATGCCTTATTAATAACTGCAGATGTCTTTTATAAAAACATGTTAGATTATTAATTTATTTTTCTATCAAGGGACTTTAACATTTCTATCTCGTGTAGCTCATTTGAAATATTAAGAAAAATAGTCTCAGAAAAGTGATTACATTGGCCAACCAATGCAAAACATGTGAAGAAAACATCTCTATTTGTGTAAGGCCAAATTAAGTGTCTTAGATATCAATGTCCTTTTGTTTGTTTGTTAGCTGTGTTCTTTTCCTGTGATCTGTTTATAAAGTACATGGTTCAGCTTAAAGCCACAGCAGCAACAAATGGTTTTTCTTGAAACTGGTGTTGCTTTTCTGATCCCTGTGCAAAAGCTGATAACAAGGAGAGTTCTTCTGATATTCTTCAAGTGTTTATGATTTGCTTCCCCCTCTTTCCTATCCTGGGAGGCTGTAGGAGCGTAAGTAGTTTGATACAAATGTATATGGCCATGGTTTGGACAAGGGGGCAATGGGAACAGATGGGAACAAGTTTCCTTTGAAGTTAGAGTGTGAGGAAACAGAGGAAAGAATTTACAGTGAAACTCTGCAGATAAAGTGTCAATTCATCTAGCACACTCTGTCTACCAATGCCGTAGAATTAAGTAATTTTCCATTTGGATACAAATTCCTCCACTCAAGGAAGGGCCTTCCCCCTTCTTCCCTGTCTCTTGGTACAAATCTAGAGAAGAAAGCAGAAGCTTGTGTGTACTTGTGAGGTGCTAAATACACTGTCACACTC
The DNA here is from genome assembly GCA_013397845.1 of Melanocharis versteri. Classification (NCBI taxonomy): domain Eukaryota; kingdom Metazoa; phylum Chordata; class Aves; order Passeriformes; family Melanocharitidae; genus Melanocharis; species Melanocharis versteri. The sequence continues at coordinate 821,907 of VZTG01008989.1, read as the reverse complement.
TGGGTTACTGAAAACTGACTACTCCAAATTTTCTTCAAATGTCAAGTGAAAGGAAATACAAGTAAGTATGTGGTTATGGGTCCAGGAAACTTCTTTGGAAGCTATTGGTACAGGTAAATTATTTTTACTTTTGGCTGACCCTCAACAAGAAATGGAAAGGAAATACCAATATCTACTGAATCAGTATTTTTATTAGACGAAATTGGTCTTAATATAAAAAAAGGGGATTGACTTTGGCTAAAGTCTAAAACATTATATGCACATATGCATTTTGGGTATTGCTGAGGGCTTCCTAGACTGTTTTGTTTTCTTTTTCATTACATTTGGTTTGCTGAAAATCTGTTCTTTCTCTGTCATTGATTTCATATTTTCAAGCTTTTTTTTTTGTTGTTCTTCTGTGGCCAGTGTTATGGTATCATTCAATTACTGCACTTTTTTTTTTTTTCTGTAGAGAAGACTATGCTAAAATAATCTAGTGAGTATAGAATAGAAAAAACATTTGGATGACATCAGAAAATACAGCAAAACTAAAATGATAGCAGACTATAGTAGAAGAATATTTGTACTGGAATTATTCCTCTTCACATGAGTGTTAGTTCTGTTAAAATACAATTCTCTTTGGGGTTTATATTTTGTTTTGTTTTTAAACTTTTGCAGTTAGAAATAAATGTACTTTCAATCTTTAACCAAGTTAACTTTTATTCTCAGAATTTAGACTATCACTGGCTAGTTTAAATATCTGTGGCTGGAGCTATTTAAACAGAAGCTGGTTTTATACACTTTTATATGATGATGTTTTTCTTTTAATCAGATTTTATTGTGTTACATGTCAAAATTACTCAGAAAATTACTCTTACTTTTCCTTGAATCAGTTATTGGAAGAGAAGATGATAGCTGCCACAACATAATAAAATGTGTAGCTAGAGACTCTGCCCCTTTTTCTGTTGAAGTCAAACCATAACACCTAAATATTTAAGATTTATGGGGCTAGAAATACAGTATCAGAAAGACATTTAGCAGTAGTTCCATTAGGATTGATTTGTAAGAATGAAGTGCAACGGGCAGGTTGTGTTCCCAGCCACGTTCTGTGTGTTTTGTCTAGCACCTGTTCAGCATGAACATAATCTCATAAATATGAATCATAATCCAAAATAATCTCTGTAGTAAAGGTCAGATGAAAGGGCTTTCCCATGTCTGGTCTTTCCCATGTCTTACAATGCTTCAGTGGTTGGCTACAGATGGGCTCCTACCAGTAGCTGCTTGCCATTATTTTCCTCTGGTCCACTGAATCTTGTTATACAATGTGACAATTTGGAAAAGTGCTGCATCTCAGCCTAATCTGTAGCTCAGGGCTGAGAATCATTTCTTGAAAGGTGAGAGGTCAGGGTTTGAATGCTTTTTAGGCTGAGAAGTGTGACTACAGCACCAAATACACACTCACTACTTTATAATCAAGCTGCACGACTGCTTCACAGCATTTTTTGAAAGAAAGGTATGAGCCAAATGGTTGATTTAGAAACTGTGTGGAAGAGCATAAATTACTAGAATACCTGGGTTTAACAAACTTTGGATTTTTGTTCAAAAAATAATGAAATATTATCGCATCTATTTTACAGAGTGGAATGGGAACATAAAGATTAAGCCAAAAATGAACATGGTCCTTCCCAAATTAAACTGAGGACCTGGAATGGAAAATTAATTTTTATTGGATAATTCTGGCAAAGTTCTGTAAGCCACTAGATTATGATGGAAAAATTTCAGCTTCACTAACCATGTCTCTCTGTGATATGTTCTCTTGGTTAAAAAATGGAGCATGTTTCTTTGTGAATCAGAGCATTTTGTGCTCTTGATTCTTGCTGTCATTGATTTGCCTCTTCTTTGTTCCTCCTTCCATTAAAGGGAAGGAGGGTAGGCTTGAAGAGAAGTGAGAGTTAGGCAACCTATTTTACTAGAACCACATGTGTTGGTTTTGCAGCATCCAGATGACTTATTGTATGTACCAAACACATGAATTTTGATTTTAGTATCTACAGTACAGTTCTATTCTGTTTATGTTCTTATTTGTAACAAAGATCTGTAGTGTGTTAAAAAGCATGACATATTTGTCCTGTTTTGGTCATTCCCACAAAGGGGATAGATATTTTCAATAGCTATGAGTAATAGGATTTGATTTTATGATGCAAACATTTTAAACTGTAATGACATTACTGAATATTTTAATACTAGTTTTTTTTAAATGTAAAATAATGCTGATTTAATATCACAATGCTACCATTTTCATAGTTTCAGTATGCCCGTGATTTTCAGTGAGTTTTGGGGTGGTTTCCTGATGCAGATTTACATCAGCACTTTTTCATTATTTGACGCTGTACCAGTAAAATTTTAATTTTCTCCTTAGAAAGCACTTTTCTCATTTTCTTTGGAGGAACAAAGGCAGGCAGTATACTTCTTCTCATTGATGATACCTGCAGCACTTGTAATATTATTGAATTGGTATTGAATTCTATGCTGTTCAATTAAACGCTGCAAAGACTTGTGTAGACACTGAAAAAGTTTTACTTAACATTGGAGCTATCAAATTTAGAAAGGTATTAGATTCCACTTAAATGAAAGGATTTAAATTCCAAAGAACACCATATAAAATATATTTTAAAAGGCTAATTTTTTTTAATTGGTTCTTGAAGTACACCTAATGTTTAGTTATTTATGGAGGAAAGAGTGCACTATTCTTTCTAAATACTTTTTTAAAATTTGAGTTAATTTAAGCATTTGCTAAATTATCCCAAATTATAGAAATCAATTCTAGGGTATTGATGATTTTTATATCTGTTTTGCTATGATTAAAATTTTCTAATTTCTCTGTAGGCTGAATATTTAGTGTTCTTATACTATAACTTAATGCTTCTAGAATGTGCTTATTTTTTTAATAGTGAAAATATCAACTCATTGTTTTTTAGGCTTACATATATGACATGCGTTCAAGCACTTTTTTGCATAAACTGGGGAGACACACAGAATCTGTAATCAATGTCAGTTTTAGTCCTTCATCTCCACAGGTAAGCAATTGCTTTTTTTCTCTTGGCAATTAAAACATGTAAAATAACTATAATTTCATAATTTTAAAGTTACAAAATTACCAAAAAAAAACTACCTCGCTGTGGTCTTGCTTTTTATTCTGTAGTCTGCTGTTTTATTTACATGCCAATTTACACAATTACCGATGCTGTGCATCTGTATGGCTGTTCATCTACTTCCAACTGTAGTAAGGTTATTGTGCCAATTATAAACTCACGCAAAATTCCACATGCTACAGAGAAAAAATGCCCCAATTGAGGGCTTGCAAAGAAATCTTCTTGCCTGGGAATTCTTATGAACCTGTACATGTTGAATGTTGGGAAAAGGCACATCCATGTCAAATTACCTGAATAGACTGTTTATTCAAAGAATGCAGGAGAGAAATAAGTAGGGACAGGGAAATGACAAGGGCCTCAGCCTTGCTGTCATTACTCAAAGGCTTGAAAGATTTAAAAAGCAGCATTATTTTAAGTGTGCTGTGTCAGAATAAATATTAAATTAGCTTCATCAAAATATTTTGAAAAAACTATTACTGTTGTGCTTTGAGCCTTTTAGATATCTATAGGTGAAAAGTAATTCAAAGAAGTTAGGCATTTTGTGGTAACGATTTCTATTTTTTAGTGATCATTATACTATGCTAACAACATTATATTTCAATGTAATTGTTTAATTATAGTGCAGCAATATATACAAAGAAGTTTGTTTTCTAAGTTTTGTTTTGACACCCAAGCTTCTCTTCAGCTAGTTTATAATGTGAATTCTTTGTTTTTAATCCTATGGATTTACCTTCTTTGTTTTCATGTGTTGAATTTGCATTGAAGCCTGATACTTTCTACTTTTTTTCCTTATTTTAAAGACAACAATTGTTACTATACGTATTTATGTAAAAGAGTGCACAGTAGCTCCTGTTTACTTTACCACCTCCTCACCACTGGCTACACTTGTCACTATTAAAAAAAATTATGGAGTAAATAAAATTCCTTTACATAAAGGAGTATTGTGACATCTACATATCTCCTTCCATTTGTAAATACAGATGCTAACACTTCTGTGATTTTAGAATTTCTGAAGGTTTTATTCCTTATGTATATATTGTTTGAACTGAGATGCTGTCTTATGGTGAACATTATGTATTTCTGGTCCTTGGATTCAGCAATGTTGTATTCAACCAAATAGTATGGTTTATTAAATTTTGCACCCAAATTAAGAGTAGTGGAAGGTTTAGCACTGAACATATATCTGCAGAGAAGATATTATATACTATAAGAATAGAGCTGACTGTAGTCTTGCAGCATCCTGATCTGTGGTCCAGCTGTTGGAATGCATTTTGGTGGAAAATGTCTGATTAGAGTTTAACTGTTAAAAGTCTAGAGGCTCAATTGCAGTAATAATATGAATCAAGACTTGGAAATAACTTAGTTCAGGAAAATAAATTGTTGATCAAGGGGGCAGAATCTATAAATGGTGTAGAATAAACTTTGTTTGTGGATCCAAGCCAGACTGGTATGAGAGTGTGCCTTGGGGCACAAACTCTTTGACACTGAATTTTATGAGACATCACACAGTCAATTAAGTATTATAGTTAGAGCCAAATCTGAAGTTCAATAGCCACAAATCCTCTTCTTGAAGAGCTCTTTCCTGAGAAACAAGGCCTATGGTCTTGAACCAGCTGATGAATCTCCCCACAAATACTGTTCTGGGGAAAGATTTTGAAGATGATTTTATCAAGAACACTACTAAAAAGCAAGGAATGTGTAAAACTGCTGCTTTGAAGGATTGCAGATGGAATGTAAATTTGATTAACCAAGTAATTCTGCATGATAAGCACTCCAAAATGCTTTCTAAGTAAGTAATTCCGGGGGAGTTACAGAACCAAAAAAACAAAACAAAAAACCTACAATTTAGCAAGAAATTACATTCCAAGGCACTAGGAGAAGCTGCTAAGCAATGCAATGATAAGCTTGTAGAGTAGAAAAGAAGAAAACCACAAATTAATCAGAAAAGAATAATCCCACGCCTTGAAAGAAAGACTTTGTATTAGGCAGTCAGAGTTTCCAATACTGGAAGATTTTTGTGCGTATTGCTACCACTGGTTAGGGATTTAATATTAACTCTGTTCTTGTTTCATCCAATGTTTGAATGAATACAATTAAGATTTATATTGCGTTCTGAACAGCCACTGCATAAAGTCCCATTGCATTCGAAGGGAAACACTGGCAGGAGAAAGAGAAATGGGTGAATAAAGAAAGTGGCTGATGAATGAAATTCAGACATTATAGCTAAGCTTTCTCCTGTGGAAACATCCAGCCAAAAGTGAGGTGTTCTGTCAGTGCTCCAGTTCAGTTGTTGCTTGCCCAGCACCTGTCCATGAGGTATCTTATTCCAACCATTCTTATAACTCTCGCTTGCATAAGTTTTCTTCCAGAAAAGGGGAAAAACCCTGGATGGATATAATATAGCAATGTTGATAAATATACTAAAGCATTGTTGCTTTCATCATATGGTACTCTGCAATGATTTATAAAATGATTGCTATGAAAGCTAGAGAAGGGGAATAAGTTAGAAAATTTGCATTTATCTTAATTTTCAAGATGATTTCTCAGTTTTAGCTCCTTATTGTCACTTCCTGGTTTTCACTCATTGTTCAAAACTTATGTAGAGAAAAATGTTTATCTTATCAAAATCATTAATAGCATTTCAATCTATTTCTGGGAATATACATTAAGGGTTATTGTAGTGTTTAACTATAAAAACTGTTGGTATTAACTATAACACATTTGACTCAGTCTAAAAATAAAAAGGGTGTAAGTCTTATCTTCCAAATATGGGAACAATAAACAATCTCTGAAATGTTTTTAAAGCAGGATAAAAGCAAATGGGGACACTATTCTCATCTGCTGGTTTTTACGAAGTTGAGTATTAGTATATACTGTGGAGGAAGTTATTTTTTCATGTCAGAATCATGACTTCGACATCAGCGTGCATTGCTACCACCCTATTGATACACTGAGAGGTAGATTTGTGCTTTTGGTGAGCTGAGACTGCACTTGCAGTCGGTCAGCTGGGCTGGCTGAGAACCTTCTGACGCAGAGTGTAATTAAAATTGTGTGACAAATCAGAGATGACCAAGAAGAAGAGAGACTATTTAATGTTTTTCCTATTTAATGAGAAGCCAGCATATTCTTATGTGTCTTGATATCAATTCTTAAACTCCTTGCTCATTTCACAAACCTCTTCTCTTGTATTAAATATTCCTTATACAGTTTAAGAGTAATGCAGTCTTTGTAGGAAGACTGTCTTTGCCAAAGACTGAACTGCAGTTTATGTCTGGTAAAAAGATAATTCCTTTACCAACATCCAGCCAAAGGAGACAGTTGCATCAAAAAGAAAAAAAAAAGTGTCCTGCTGACCTCATCTACGAGATTTCTGAAGTTAAATGTATTTCTGTCTTTGTCTTCTTGAGCTGTTAGCTAAATCTGTGTAGTCACATTTAGCTAATCTCAGTGAAGTGAATGAGAATATGGAGTGGAAATTTACTAAATTTAATGAACATATCTGTTTAATTTTTCTTTTCAAATTACTGAACTATCAGCCTGACTAAATTTTATTAATATTTTATTTTTATTCACCATCGTGTTCAATATCCTTCTCTTTTTCTTCCTCAAATGTACAGATTTATTATGATGGCATTATTAAAAAAATGGTGTGGCAGTTAATGCAATTTGTCTAAATCTTTCACGGGTTGTTCCAGATCAATTTTTAAATGGTACCAAGACATTCATGTAAAGCAGTCCAAGGCAGCTGCATGTGCCCTTTCTCATTCTATGAGACTCTAAGACTTATGAGAGGGAGAAATCAGGTAAAAAGATCTCTTCAAAGGGTAACAGCACCTGGAGTATTGCTGAGCAAACAAATCATTGTGGCATGAATTAAACCTTTGGGTTTTTTTATGTAAGATGGTGTTTTTAAAAAAATTATTAGCAGTCATTGACTGATACAACTGTGTAGTATACAAGCTTGCAACATGTTAAAAATCTTGAGATAGTCTTCAGGCTTGGAGAATTGCATAACTGTTCAACTTTCAAACTTTCAACAGTTAAATGGATTTAGAAATTGAGTCAAAGCAGAGAAGTGCCAGTCTAAGTATCTTGGGGGAAAAGAGGATCTTCAACTCTACCCACCTTTGGGAGATTCTCAGAGTGGGTTTGGTTTCCTACAGTGCCTTGTTTGTCTGCTGTCTTTAAGCCACTGGTTATGTTTGCAGATCTTGGTCCTTGCCATCTTAAAAACTGCTTTGACAGAAAAGAACGTAGAGCTTTAGGCTGTTCCACTCTGCTGCTACAAGGGTGGTTGAGCCTCTGGATAACCTACTAGTATGATACAGCAGATAGTCCTACTGAGTTTATTCCAATCCCTGAGAATTCAGAATTAAGAGTTCACCACTGAACATTTATGTCTCTGTTTATAGGAGAAAGATAATTTATTTTTCAGTTTCTAACAAATTCCAAATATGTTGTATATCAATAGAGTAAAATATGAATTGATATTGTTTAGTGCAAAAAATTGTTTATACAAAAAATTCTTGCAAGTACAATGAAGGCGTTATGAAGAATGGCAGATTTTAAAAGAGAAAGAAAAAGCCTTCTATAAGCTAGATAGAACAATATAATTCAGTTTAATCATTGAATACTCCATTCATTTTAAGTGTGTTGCCAGAAAACAACAGCTGTACACCACATGATTTTAGATAAATGTGCTCGCAGAGGCAAGCTTCTCAATTCATTGCATATTTGTCATAAAATCTTTATGGCACTTCTTACAAGGCTAGATACTTTATTGGATGGCATTGCTAGATTGAAAGGGCTGGTATGAAACAATTGGTTACTCAGCTGTTCAATGTGAATTTTGTTTACCAAGTATCCAGACAGGGTTCCCTGTGGACTGGAAAGAGAGAGGATTGGCTGGGAGTGGGAAAGAAAAGGCACTAACTGTAGTCATACGGATAATTTGGAGAACAGACAGCTTCTTGGAAACTGTCAGATAGAGAGTGAAGAGAGAATGGTGGAGACTAAGAACTGGAGGAAAAGAACATTTGTATGGAGTGAAGTGATGACGTTGGAGAGATGAAGAGAGTGCCTAGAGGGAGGGAATGAAAGCCCTGAGTAAGAGGTGATAGCTGCAAGGTTAAGACTTATAGTTTCTGCACTTCTAGTTAAGCCTTTTTTTCTGAAAAAGATAGGAAAAGTGAGATGCCTGTGACCTGGTTTTCAGAGCTGCTGAGAACCAGAGGTTGCTCCTGACTTAAGAGTCCTGAAAATTAGTGTGTTCAGTGCCTCAGAAAAAAACCCATCTTTTCAAAGGAAATAAAAGGAAGCTTCCAGATGAGATAGACCTCACTTGCTCCCTTCACGCTCTACACAGCTGTCTTGTAGGAGCCAATAACACAATATTGAAAGGGATAAGCAAGTGAACATCTGCTTTTAATGCTCCATGAAGGGGCATGTAGAAAAGTATTTTGTGAAGTGTACTTTGAATACAGTCTCCTCCTCTGTCCGGAGGAGCTGAATTGAGGAAGCTTTGCCAAACTGGAAGAACTAAAGGACTAATGGTTAGGAGTTTGTTCAGCTACGTTTTTATAGAGAAGTAGAATTCAAAATTTAATTCTCTTATGTAGCACTTTAGGAAGCTGTCAAGGTGTCTTATTTCTCTTTCTTGAAAAGTGTTGCATTTAACTGGCTCAACAGATAGTATTCATAGAATGGAGTTGAACATTTGCTGATACTAGAAACCATTCTGTGGGAAGTTCCAGTTCTAAAGTTTCTGGGCTTTTCATGTAGAACAGGTACAAAGCTGCTTCCTCCATTTCAATTAAAATTCAGGCATTTGCATTCCAAGAAGATTCTCCCTCCTTACATAGTCTTTGAGAAATTTAAAGCCAAATTAATTGGCAGTCATGATACAAACATATAGTGGATGTATAACAAATCAGAGTTCAGCCATTAAAAATATATTTAGATGAAATACAAGCAAAATGAAGTGTGGAATAAGCTGCATTCTAAATGAGCTTTTGGAAAAGGGAAAGCTAAATCTTAGCTAACAGATTAAATATGAAAAGAAAAACAGACTCAACTTCTGTCTTAAATTAAAATAGCAACATAAAATGATTCCAGCTGACTGATGGAGTATGATATAGCCACACCAAACATTTTGGCCCAGCTCCTGGCTGTATCTGAACTGTGTTCAGCATAAAGGGGGAAAGGCGGGAAGCAGAAATTCTTTAAAGCTGCCTTTTGTGCCGCTTTTCTTCCAGTCCACTGCAAAAAGTGCAGCAGTCTCAGAAGTGCTTGATTCTGCACTCCCCAACAAATTTTCCTTGTGAGCTGATCTGGCGACTGTGGGGACTTTTGCTTTGCCTTCTTGCTTTCAGGGCTGTGATGTGTGCTGGGGTAGGCAGGGAAAAGCACATGTTGATAAGGGGATCCTGTGCCCCTTTTTCTTATCTCATAGAACTATTCAACATCTGCAATCACCATTGTTCCTAGCTACTGTGCTTCTGAAGAGTGGTATTTGAAATATTTAAAAGATATGGTAATACATGCATTAAAATGCTGATATTGTCACCTGAAGGGACCGGTTAATCTGTGCTTTTTTCATAAATCATTCACAATGTATCTGTCTGGAATATTGTAGTTGCTGAGACACATTGTGACATGGTTTTTTACAGAACTGTAGCTGTATTCTATCCAGCTAGTTTTTTACTCATGTAAGAACATTCCTTGAAAGAAATAGATAACTTCTCTGCTGATATATCCTGCCATGCCATGCCATGCCATGCCACACCAGAAACAAACACACATCTGGGACTTTTTCCAACATTTAATGCCTTCATTTCTGCTCCTCTGCTAACATCTGGAGAGAATCACACTGACTCTGCCACTGCCTTTTTCTTCTGTGACCGGGTAATGAGTGACCAACACTGTTCATTGCAGAGAGAAGCAAGATCTGGAGAAAGAAAAGTGACAATTATGAAGACTCTTTTAAAATTTCAATGTAATTTGTGTGTGATTCTTTAACCTATGATTCTATGAATCATAGAATGTCTTGGGTCTTGGGATGGAAGGGACATTAAATACAATCTATTTCCAATCACTCTGCCATGGACAGGATTGCCACCCATAAGACCAGGTTGCTCAGGGTCCCATCCAATTTGGTCTTTAACTCCTCCAGGGATGGGGCATCCACAACCTTCCTGGCCAACCTGCGCCATTGCTTCACTACTCTCTGAGCAAAGTATTTCTTCCAAACATCTAATCTAAATCTCTCTTTTAATTTAAAACCATCCCCCCATGTCCTATCACTATCTGCCTGTGTAAAGGGTCACTCTTTTTCTATAAAATGCTTTAAGTACTGAAAGACCACAATAAGATCTTCCTAGCGCTGCTTTTTCTCCAGGACAAACAACCCCAGCTCTCTCAGCTTGTCTTAGGAAAGGTGCTCCACTCCTCTGATCATTTTGTGGACGTACTCCAACAGGTCCACATCTTTCTTGTGCTGAGGACCCCAGAGCTAGATGCAATATCCCAGGTTAGGTCTCCGTGAGAGCAGTGTGAAGGTGGAGAATCACATCCCTTGCCCTGCTGGCCATGCTCCTTATGTACAGCCCAGGATGTGGCTGGCCTTCTGGGCTGTAAGTGCACATTCTTGTCTTATGTTCCACTTCTCATCCACAGGAACCCTCAAGTCCTCCTCTGCAGGGCTGCTCACAATTAGTTCTCACAGTCTCTTGGCTGGGATTGCTCTGACCCGGGTGCAGCACCTTGCACTTGGACTTACTGAACCTCCTGAGGTTCTCACAGGCCCACTTCTCAAGTTTGTGCAGGTCCCCCTGGATGGCATCCCTTCCTTCTGTTGTGTCAACGGCACCACTCAGCTTCAGGTCATCTTGCAGACTTGCTGAGGGTGCAGTGGATCCCACTGTCTTTTAAATGACTAAGATATTAGAGACCACCAGTCCCAAGATGGAGCCCTGAGGGACAGCTGTCATTACTGGCCACCACCTTGGACACAGAGCCACAACAATCTGGCTGTACCCATCTAGAAAATTCCTTATCCAACCTTCAAATCCACCCCTCAAATCCATGTCTCTCTAGCTGGGAGATAGGGATGTCATGTGGGCCCTTGTCGAAGGCCTTCACCCAAGTCTAGGTAGATGACAACAGTCAGTTCTCTCTTCTGGACCATTGCAGTCACTCTGTCATAGCAGGCCTTCAAATCTTATGAGGAGCAGCTGAGGACTTTGAACTTGTCTAGGCTGGAGAAAAGAGGCTGAGCAGTGACCTCATTGCTCTCTACATCTCCATGACGAGGGAGCACGAAGAGTGAGGTGCTGATCTCTTTTCCCTAGTGTCCAGAGATGGGACACGTGGGAACAGCTCAAAGATACATCCATTAGAGGATGTTTAGAATTGACGTGATGAAACATTTCTTTACAGAAACGATGGTGAAACACTGGAATGGGTCAATGTACCATGCTTTAATACAATGCTTTAATTTTTGGTCAGCCCTGAAATGATCAGGGAATTGGATTAGGTGATCCTTGTAGGTCTCTTCCAGTTGAATTCTGTTCTATTCTATCTAATTCTAATTCTGATTCTAATTCTAATTTTAATTCTATTTCTAATTCTAATTCTAATTTGAATTTTATTCTTTCTATCTCCTCCTTTCCCTAGCAGTACATGCTGAGGAAATCTCTCATATTTCTTCCCAGCCCTGCATTAGTAGAAGGGACTGAATGGCTAATCATCGTCCAGCCTAGGTGTTGGCTGTGTCCCTTTGTGGGAAGAAGGCATGTGCCTTCTGATGGGTCTGAGAGCTGTGGATCATCTTATGATTATTTGAATGACTGAACAAATTTGCAAAAAGCATGTGTGAAGTGTGTTTTTTCAAAGTTTGTGTTCATCAGGTTCAGCTGGGTTTCCACAGGATGTCAAACCCCCCGGCATCTCTGACACTCGCAGGGCTCAAAGACAAAGTTCTCACTCTGAAGCAGGGTAAACTCCTGAACTAAATGGTTGCAAATGTTTTTGAGGTGAGCAATACCTTTTCATTTCCCTGTGGATTTTTTTCTCCTTGTAACCAATTTAAGAAACGCCTGACCTGTTTTCTGTGGAAAAAATAATGCTGAAACAAGAGAGTTTGAGAACAGCAGAGGTCATCAGAGCAAAGGTCCATTGGCCCAATACTCTTCTTCAAAGTGGTCAACCATCATTTTCTAAAGGAAAGCTTGTGAGTTGAGCATGTCTGCTCCTGCCAGGGTCCTGGTAGTGCAGGCCTCCTGTGGCTGGGACTGGCATTCCCTGGAGCCTCCAGCCACACGGTCTCCTGCCAAGGACCCAGGGGATGTGTCTCAGCTCAGCCTGGGCCCTTCAGTCCTGTCTGAGTGATGCTGTGGGTGTTTCCACTTCTGACCTCGTTTCCTTGGTGGGCCTGGGACCCGCATTGCAGATAGCTGCTCTATGGGCCCCTCAAACTAGGTCATAGCTTCTTATGCATAATTCCAGGCATAATGTAACAAAATTATTCTATTTCATTCTATTTCCTGTACTCACCGTGAGTTGAATAAAGATGAGACTGTCATTTGCCTGAAATGCCAGGAGTTTTCAGCTTCAAAACCACTTTCAAGGACACATCACAAAGACTACAAGTGGAAACAGGATTTTTATTTCTTTCCTTTTGTCTTTCTGAATCTGTTTCAGAGCCAATGATCACAAGAATTAAAACTGTCTCACAATCTTCAGATTATTCAAGTTTTCTTACAGCTAATGCAGACATGTCAAATCTTATCATTTAGTGGTCTTTTCTGAATCCCAATGATGTGTTAAAATCTATTTATTCATTATTATGGATTACTGAGTACAACTTTATTTAAGATAAAAATTATTTTACAAGCCAATTTTTCTGTTGGCATGACTCTTTAAACTTTGCTCTCATGACACCTATATATTGTATTTTTCTAAAGCGAAGGAATTATTTTTGTATCAAAAATGTTTAAAGAAGAAAGGGCTATGATTTTATCTAGAATTTTTGGTACAAAGTGAAGCCTTTTGCTTATTAGAAAGTTGAAACTCAAGTGTCTGTTTAGAAAATTACTTTACATGCTCAAGGGAAGTACAATTGCTGTGATGCAGAGACTGAGAAACGACAAGGATAGCTAAATCCTAAAGAAATATCTGGAATTGTTCTCTACCCATATTTGTCTGAATAGGTATACATATTTATCATCAATGTGTACCATATCCACTATACCTAGACACATTAAAAATGCATTTAAAACTAATGAAAGAAGCACTTTTCTGATAAAGCGTGAAAGCTGTGAAATTCTACATTGAATTGATAGTGCCAGAAAAACTTCTTTAAAAAAAGCTGGCTTTTTTACTTCTACAGACATTTGACCCTGATTAGAGAAAACTGTTTTATTAATACATTTCTAATATGTTGTTTTCTTTACTTTCAAATTTAGCAATTTAATTAATATGAAATAATAAATATGAAATAATAAATATGAAATGTTGAAACAAGTGGAAAATATAATTACTTTGTTGTGCAACTTTTACTGACATGGGTCTTAAAAATTGACCAGCGAAATACGAATCTTGTTTCTCACTGTTATGCCAAGATAAATTTCTGGCAAAGGCTTTTTATTAGTGTATCCAAAAGCAGATAGAGTGCTCATAGTTTTAAATCCCAGATTATAAATTTGTGTATTCAGCAGAAATAGTTTTTCTCCCCCTTGCTTACCGTCAAGACAGAATCATCTACAGTCTCCCAGTATATATTCAGAACTCATGGCCATAAATTTCAACAGTATTTTCTAGGAATGGACCTTGCATTGTAATTAGGTGATAGGAAGTTTCCTGAGTTGTAGCACAACTCTGTCCAGTATGGCTTTCTCAAACATAAACTCTGTGGATCATCTGAAAATTTAAGGAACTTCCTTCTCTATCTTCCATTATGCAGTTCTGTTTTCACTCATTTTTTAGTGCTTTGTCAGTCTGTGTTTTGGGTTTTCTCTCCTTTTAAGCATTAAAGAAAAAAAAAAAGAAAAAGAAAAGAGGGACCTTTCAGAATGTTGAAATTTGCAGGAAACATTTTAGAGTTCAGAAACTTCATGGGTAAGGTGAAATTTGGTAGATCTACTATCAATATGAAAATGTTCCTCACTGGTAAAAATGTTAAAAGAAAAATTATTGATATGCTGATAGCGTATTTCCCAGGATGAGTGATGGACTCCACAGGGAGAATTATTCCTGAATATCTATGACAGTTCAAAAGTTTTGAAAGCCAGCCTTTCCATACCATTTTTTCCCCTAGTTCTATACGGTCTGGCATACTGAAGGCAATGAAAAATTATATGTAATATTAAACCTTTTATTTTAGGCAAGGGATTCCTCGTACAAATGCTGATCGTGTGTAGGCAGTTTGAGTTCATTAGCCTTTATTAGCTCTCTCAGCAGTGGGCCTGCAAAGGCACCAGTTGGTCTTCATTGGTTTAAAATAGATCACACTGAAATGTAACACGTGCCATTGCAAAATGAGATTATGCTTTTTACAATTAAAATTCTAGGTTTGAGATAGGATGATGAGTGTAGGATAGGAGCCTTAGCAGACCAGAGTAATTGAAATTTAATTACGCACCTTGAATTTGGGCAGAACACTGAGGGTGAGAAGCCTGTAGTAGTTAAAAGCAACATCTGATTCCAGTTATCAGATTTTAGCTAACCTTCCTATATTAAAGAATTTTTCAAATAAGTGTATGATGCCAAATATAATAAATAGTATAATAATAAAAAAAGGGAAACAGAAATTGTAGAGCTATCATTCGAAGAAAAGGCATATAGCAAGATTACAGTTCATACAAAGACAATGACATAAATGCTACCCTTTCAAGGGTACATATTTCTATTAGAATTCCTTTGGATTAATACACATAGAACCATCAGACAAATCTTGAGAACTTCCAAGAAGATGTACTGTAAACTAAGAGTCACACTGTACCTGGCAGCATTTTATTGTATCTGGAGCACGTAACATTTTCTCCTGTGATTCT
This sequence comes from Melanocharis versteri, assembly GCA_013397845.1. Lineage (NCBI taxonomy): Eukaryota > Metazoa > Chordata > Aves > Passeriformes > Melanocharitidae > Melanocharis > Melanocharis versteri. The sequence goes on along the minus strand of VZTG01008989.1, from coordinate 806,726 downwards.
AGCTAGAAGTTGAATTCTTTCCATTCTATTTTCATGAATGTTTTAATATGAAGTTTGACACAAAATTGAGAATTTTTTTTTGTTTTGCTTGAGAAGCAGTCCAAAAGCCTATAGGAATACATCAGTTATAACAACAGATTCCTATCAATGCCTGTCATGCCAAGAAATAATAGTTACAAAAAAAGTGCTGTTTTAGAAAAATCATTTTTCATTGGGCATTTTAGAGAAATATCTTTAGTACTCATCTTAAGGTTAAAAAGGTACCTAATGAGGGACACCCAAGCTGAAGTTCATTACAGACTTCATAAGGATTTCTGAAACCACTTCTTTTCCTTGCAGAATACTGTTTTTAGTGTGAAATATGAACATGGACCACCTTTTACTTTGCTTGTAATCTAGATGTGATCTGAAACTTTTGAATAGGTTCCAGCTAGCACCTGAAATGTTGGCATCTCCTCTGAAATGAAACTTTTGAGGTTTTTCCATCAATAATTTATGTAAGCAGCTATGATAGTTACTGAAAGAAGTGTTTTTCACTTCAAGTGCCTTCTCCTTCCAAACTTCAGGCTTACTCTGTATTTGAAGGTTGGAACAGATTCTGTCTATGAATGACTCAACTTCAAAATGTTTTGTTTGCACTGCAGAATATGATACACTCTCCATTGGGAAGCTGCTAGTCTGGCATGTTTAGCCAGTTTTCCCGCTGACTTACCAAGTGTTATGCAAGCATTGCTATCCCATGACTTGAACAGCTCCTGTTACTTTTACTTCAAATATGACACAGAGTTTTAAAACATCTTATAAATAAAAAGGTCCTTCATGAAAGTTAAGTGCAGTATTTCAAGATACAAAGGTCTGTATGAAATAAATATGATTCCGCTTTTCCTTCAAGTGTGAGTTACATGCGTTTATTATTTTTAAATAGATTATCCTTTTCTCTTGAAAATATTTAAATGTGCAATATGTCATTTAAGACCATGGTTTTTCTTTTGAATTTGCTATCTGACAAATATTTTCCAGAAAAAAAGGTGGATTACCCAGCAATAAAATGAGCTTTCTTTCTGTAGACATATAGATATAGCGTGGAATAATTAATGAACAAAATACATTTTGAGTCCCAGGCTGTATCATCCAGGCACATATAGAAATTGCAAATCTCTCAGCCACAGAGGATGAGTACCATCCTGAGGAAAAAAAAAACCTTTACGAAAAGGAAGCAATGCTGAATTAATGAAACCTCCTGTTATCTAAGTAAGGTTGTGTACTATGGAACTGTGGTGTGTGTTAGAACAGCAGAAATCTTTCACATGTGTAATTTTAAAAGGAAAAATAATTATTAAACATCCAGGAAAATATGCATGATATGTAACCAGTGTATTAAAATTGACCAATGTGATGGAGTTCTGTACAGTGAAATGAGTCTTGTTATCTCCTGCTTACACGTCAGGAGAGGTAATACAATTAGCTAGAGCTAGCATTACTGGCCTCTTTAGAAAGGAAATGCAAACAAAAGATAATGTGATGGGGTCTGAAGGAAAAGAAACTGTTCTCCAGGAGCAAGTTAAAGAAAAGAAATGTTAATATATTTCTTAAATTACATAGTCAAGACTTAGGCTAGAAGAGGAAGAGGTTTTTTGTTAACCTATTACGCTGCATGGGAAACTCTAAAGAAGCCAGAGATTTTTATTTATTTCAATGAAAAGTTTTGTAAACATACTGTATGATATCAGATCTGAAATCCATTTGATTGACATCAGGACAGCTGGCCACCCTGTCATAGTGCTTACAGCTGAAGTGAAAAACTGTCGTAGTTTTAAAGGTCCCACTTCTGTAAACACTTCCTGTTCCACTGAGTTATTTTGGGAGTTTTAATGTGCAGTGGTTTCAAAGAAGTGGTGCCAATGAGTAGAGTATGAAAAACAGTATTGAAAATCACTTACTTTAATTTAGTAGGAAATTATATATTAGATGGCAAAGTGCCTTTCAACTTAGCTATGTATGCCTTTATTTCTGACATTATTTGATTTATTAAATGTTTGCTGGTTTAGGCCTGATGGACACAAAGTATAGCCTTACAGTTCAAAAGGAGAACAAATGAGAGGGTCCATCAGAGTTATAGTCCATATGTAGAATGAAGGGCTTCCTAAGACCTAAGTTTAAGTTACAGGTCATTAATGGATGATATTCAAACCATGTCCAATGTGCAGGCTTTCATTTTTATTTCCACCGTGCTTCTAAGTTAAAAATTTCTAGATTTAAAAATTGGAAAGATCTGAAAGTAAAAATAAATTTGGCTACAGTTAAAACCAAAAGAACTGCAAAGTGACTGAGATTTATACAGTAGTTGGTGGGAATCATATTCTGTTGCAGTGCAGCTGGATCATACAGCAATGTTCATGACAGAGATGCTCGCAAGACAACAGTGACTCTTTATTAATAGTGATATTGGAGTCTGGAAATGTAAGTAGATTGCAAAAACATGTAGCCCATATTAATGAATCAGAAGTTTTTGTACTTTTCCAGGCTTTCGTACATAAGAGTGTAAGGTATATGCTACAGATGTTGGCTTATGGACTAAATAGCAGGATATAAAAACACTCAAGTGATTTAGGCTTCTAGCTTACAGATCCATTTTGGAGATGGAATTGGAAGCTGCTCTTAAGTCAGTTATTTAGTTATCATTTATTCATTTGTTCAATCTTTTATTCAGTGTTTGAGCTTTTAGTCCTTTAACTTAACTCATGGAGACTCTTACTGTTGTCAAATGGCCTGAGTCGCATTCCTCAAGCAAACCCACAATGGGTGCTCATAATACGTTGGCAGTCTGGGAGAGTCCACCAATAACAAATAGCTCCTAAATAGGATGTATCACGGGTGGTCCAAGAGTTTCCTGGGAGGGACAGTTTCAGGAAGACACTATGGCTTGACTGAGTGTAATGCTCTCTGTTTGTAGATGCGTTCTTTGTTTAACTCTGCTAAGCATGGCTAACCTCGTGACAGCAACTCATATGGGAAGGAGGCATTATAGAAGAAGATGATACTGCATACATAATAACTCCACATGAAACAGTCTCACAGGTCGCAGTCTCACTTTTAGGTATACTTTGGTAAACTGGGTTTTTATATTTCAGTGAAGAAAATCAGAGTTTACAACCCAGTTTATAATTATGGAGGCAGGTATGGCTCCTGCATTGTGGTAAAGTAGTGAAAGATCAGAATATTTGATTACACATCTTGCAATATCTTTAAAAATAAATAAACTCTTTACATTAATTGGTGTCGTTGCATTCTTCTGAAAGAACACAGTTTTATTTCTCAGTACTGTATACAGTTGTACCCTTGTGCTGCTCAATTGCCAAACCACAGAATTTTTCCAAATTTTGAAGTTGAAAGAAATTTGTGTGCCAAAATGCTGTGGAGAAATGTTGATTTGAATTATGTTTTCCTAGTATGGAGGTGAATTACTTTGGTTACCTTCTTATTAGAGCAGAGTTTCTTTATGCTGACTCTTTCTTAAGAATGACACTACTTCCAGTAGTACAGCTCCTTTGTTTAAAAATCTCTTCTATTGCTGATGATTTCGATGCCTTCCATGTATTCCTCACATGCCAATGCACTTATCAATTCTTAGTGGTTTATATTAATATATTTGTGTCAGAGATGACAAATTGAAATCTAGCAATGACAAACCAGCAAAGAAGCCACTTTTTTTTTTTTTTTTCATTAGCCTGGGTACTATGTGTTTATTCTTCATTAAATGAAGTCTTTATTTTTATAAAATGCAAATCCTGCAATAGCAAAAAAAAAAAATTGCTTTAAGTGGAAACAAATGAAGAAATAACAGAAAATCATGTTGCTATAAACAGCTATTAAGGCTGAATCATACTAGAGTTTTGTGGATGTTTTCATTTTAGAGTGTCTTTTGTTTACTAATTTCTGACCTCTTTTTCTTTTTGGAAAAATTATTAACACATGTTTTCTCAGCTCTCAAGAAAAAATGTTTTCATAAAAAAGTGAGCAAAAAGACATTCTTTGCACTTTTTGTGTGCTTGCCCTTGTCTGTCTTGAAAAATATTTCAGTAACATGAAATAGCTGCTAAAATCACAGCAAGGATCTAGTGTTTTCATGAAGTATCTTTCACAGGTTTATGAGAAGACACTGTTGCAGTTCTCTACTGCATTATGTTGTGTATTTGCAGTAAATCTGACAAGAGCCTATACTGCTCAATTTTTGCGAGGGTGGGGGAAAGGATCACAAAGAACAAAACAAGAAAGTACACTGCATTAGTATTGGTTAATTCTGACACACAAAGTGGCCTTAAGGGCAGTTCAGAGTGAGCTATTGGTAATTTAATGGTTAGTTATGCAAGCATATAAACCAGCCCATTTAGTTATTGAAATCTGTAACATGTCTCCATTTGTTCTTATACCCCTGCATCCCGAACAATATGAGAATAGAGACAGACTAGTGAAGTCTTTCCTTTAGCTGCAATTAGGGTTCTTTTATTTTGGTTTTTTTTGGTCATTTGCTGTTTAGAAAACCATAGTTGATGAGGCTACAAAACTGAAAGGTTGTGTCTAGATCAACATTGAATTTGCCAGCTAAAATTTGACACCATATTTGAATTTATTCCAAGTTTGCTTGATAAAGAATGCAGAAAAATCAGCTCTTGGTGTCATTTATTTCTAAAATTCGTAATGTGAATCTGAAACCAACTATTAACTTGCAGCAGGTTGATTTTACAATTGATTTATTTGATGGTATGGTCACTCCTCTGTATATTAGTGTTGATGAAAGAGTAAATTATCCCTTTTAATTTATTCACATCATTGTTGTGTGGTATATGAATAAGTAAGACTTTCTATATGTGCACACACTTGTAGAGATCATCAGAAAATCTATAATTTGCCATCTTATTCTGAAGAAAGCTTCAGGTCTAACTAGTATTCAGTACCTTGAAGCATTTGTGCCTGCCATTATGGTCTGCTTATAATTGCAGTGCCACTTGTCATTGAAGACATTTATTCCCTCATACTGTTAAAGAAAGGCAGATATTTTATAGAAGTTAATTAATTTTTTGAGCAAAATAAAACCCTTTTTTTCTGATGGATAATGGCAAAGAAGTCTTTCATGGGATGAAAGTAAATGAAAGAAAATTAATGATCTTTTTGTGTTTTCACATGTTTGAATATTTTTAATAGAGAGTCAAATTAGGCAGCAATCTTTTCCTGTCAGCGCAGCTGAAAAAATATTTTTTGCACAGCTAGATCTGATACCATGTGTGGATAATTAAATCTTGTGGAACTGTTGACAGCACTTTTTGATTTCCATGTGTCCTTGTCCAAGCTGCCCCATTGTAATTTCAAGGAGTCTCTTATTGGTAGATGGCTCAGCTGGTCACTACATAATACTACTTTGCTTTGGAAATTCAGCAATGATGAAATGTCATTTTTTGCTTACTTTTGTTAGTCAATGCAAATGCTCCCAAGTGCAGTTTGAAAAGAAAGTATGTATTGGCTTAGTTAACAATACAGCTCCTGATTATAACTGTCCATATTGAAAATCACTTGCCAGTGATACAAAGGTGCAATATTGAAGCTGTTTCAGGGACTGTTGATGACATCTGCCAGCTCAGTAGTAGGTTTTTAAAAGATCTCATGCAAAAGAATATTTCAGAAAGTGAAATATTTGCAGAGCAGCTCATGTATCTGTCTCGTATTAAAGGACTGTGAATGCTGAGGATGAATGATGAGTGGTAGCCTGATGTTATCAACACTCTCAAATTTTGTTCCTTGCCTTATATGAAGTAACAGAAGAAGATCAGTCATAAAAGTATTTGCAGCAAAACCAAACTGTTACTTCCATCTTTGCTGATCTGTTTCTTAATGATTTTCTATGCAAAAATTATGATAATGGGAAACTTTCAAGTTGCCAATTTTCTTAAGAAATTGTTAATTGTCAAGTGTTGCACACTTGTCAGAATTATTGACAGGGCAGTGATGTTGCCAGGAATACAGTCACCATCTAGGATTCTGTGTAGCTTTGGATCTGCAAGGAAACTGTACATAGAAACTACTTTGGAAACTGCATGGGTGCCAAGTCAGAAGTGGAGTGGGGTGATGGAAGTGGGAAGGAAGGATGACAGTGAATTAAATGTGGGTAAGAAAGAGGTAGCAAGGGAAAGAAAACACAGGAAGCCACAGGAAAAATAAAGTGGACAGAATTGCCTATTTTGACTGAACTTTAGACACTTGTTAAGGATGTATTTCTTTCGGACAAGCACTAGGGAATTTTCTAAACCTCCAACAGATGAGCCAGAGACTTTGCAACAAGGTAAGAACATATACATTTTTTTTTAAAATTACCTCGTGAGCATTCATTGTGTGTCTGCTTGTCACAACACTCAGAAATTGCTTACCTGCACTTGTTATAGATTGTCTTCTTCTACTATGGAGCAATCCTATGGTCAATGTGTGGGCAGTTGTGAGTATTGGGATTTCACATGAGTCCCACATTCAGCATGCTCAAAGCTAAATCTTCCATATTCCAAACAAACTTAATCTGTGTTTGGCATTAGCAATTTTTATTGAATGCCTGTTTTGGGCTATTTTTTGAAGACATGCAAGTAATATTATTATTGCTAGTGTAATATGCTCCTTTTTTTCTAACTGAGAGGTTATATAAAGACTATATGTTATATATAACTATATGTGAAATGTTTTGAAAATAGTAAATATTTTCAATTTTACGAATTATGATATTAAAGAATAATACCTATCTCTTTAAATTTTTAAATCACAGTTATTTTCCTCCACTTGCCTCCAACTGAGTCTTCTTTATGTTGCTCAGAGTAAAAATGTAAAAATTTCTCTGTCTGTTAGTCTGTATGGAGGCTTTGGTCATTCTGTGAAAAAACTTTATCAAACATGGATATTTTCTGTTAATAACCTTCAAGATTTAATACTTTCAAAGACTAACAGTATACCTTACATTCCCCTACTTTATACTACCCTGACGGGTAACCCCAAAGATTATTACCATTATGTTTATAAACTTCTTGTAAGTAATTCTTTTTGGCACTTGAGCATCATCTTTTTGGTTTTCCCATGATACCTATTAATTTAGTTTTGAACTTCAAATATCTATCCATGCAAGTAAAAATACATTGATGTAGGACTAATTAACACTTTGCAGCACTCCACAACTGTTTGGTTCTTTTGAATGTAAGGGCAGGCTAAGAAATTATTCGCTGCATTTATGTCTGACATGGATGAGTTCTGCTCCTGTAAGCAAGATGCTCAAAGCTTGATGCTGGAACAAACTTTGGAAATTTGGTAGTGAAAAATATTAGCTTAGGCCTGATGCAGTGAAAAAAAGGAAGGGAAGGTGGTGCAGAGTTGCAGTTTTGTTTTGAATCAAGGGGTGACAATGGTGAAAGAAAGGAAGGATAAAAGCAATTAACCAGCTGATGTAAAAGCACAGGGTTGCAACAAATCCTAGACCTAGATAAATGTTTTAGCTGTTTAAATTGATGTGGAAGACCATATCCTTGAGATCCTAAGCAGAAAAAATTTGTAGGACTAGTACATAACCTAGAGGTGACGAGGTAGAAGGAAATTGAGAATAAAGGAAATTGAAGCTGCAAATAATGTCCGATTTACCTGTCCCAGTGACAAGTTACTGTCTACAATGATGGAGAAGTTTTGAGCAAAAATTGCAGTGAAAGAGAAATAAGGATCCTTGTTCTCATCTTGTTGGAGTTGAAATAATGGTGAATCATTAGACTGGCATGGAGATTGGTCTGGAAGAGAGGTTTAACTGTGAGTCGTGCTTAGAGAAGTAGTGGCTTGACATTATCTAAAGTTATTATGGAAGTGCGGGAAAGAGAAAAATAAGAACAAACTTCTATGAAATGTTGTTGGGAACTGACTGGGAGATAAGAATGCTCTTCTGAGGGACTGATAAAAGATAATCAAGACAGAGAAGAAACATGGAATCCAAGAGAGATCTAAAATACAGGAAAAGCATTATCAGCTGCATTGAAGGCTGCTTGGTAGATGGAAACAAGTACAGATGACATTTATTGTCAGTTATGTCTAGGAACAGATCATTGGAAAGAATATCAGGAATCATTTCCATGAAATTCAAGGGCAAAAGATATGTTAGACAAGAGGACTGCAAAAAACCCTCACCAAACCTGACTGCAAACAATGCATGCTTTATTAAGCAAATGAGAGATTGAGCTGTAACTGGAAAAACTGATGTGGACAACAGCAGGCCTTTTAAGGCCACAGTAACTAAGGAATGTTTACATTGGAAGGAGGAAGAGTCAGATGACATTGATATGTTAATAAGTAATGGAGAGAATAAAGGAAATAAGTTAATGTGTAAGACCAGGTCTCTGAGACAAGGGGAAGAATACAGAAGAGGAATATCTCAACTAACAAAGAAGCACTGCAGTAGAGGAAAAGAAAAGGAAGAAGCAAATAGAAAATACTGTGGAGAAATAAAGATGTTTTGGAAAGAAACTGTAGGGATTAGAGACATGAAACTTCATGGTGGAAAAGAAGCATTTAGCCAAGGTAGTAACCTCACCAAAAGCAGAGAAAAAAGATTCTCGGATTCTTTACTGAAATGCTTGCTGACCATTTGTATAGGTAAACCTTTTCAGTTCATCTGCTCAGCTGAAGCAGCACAGTTAGCCAGGTCACTCCTTCATCCACATAAATAATAAACAAACCTAATCTGTCATTAGGGCAAGGGTTTGCTGGGTTCTTCAATTGCAATTCCTGGTAAACTGTATTTTATCTTCAGTGTAAAAGATAACCTTTCATGAAAAATGCATATAGATATTTACAAATGTTTTTCATTTAATCTTTTTGGGTATTACGTGTCTTCATGCAAAGTGCTGTGAAATTCATGCTTTTGGGGATGAGGATGGAGTAGAGTTGTCTGCTTTAAAAGTCTTTAGAATGCTTTCCTCTCAATTTTAATGTACATCAGTCTGAGTCTCTCAAAAAAAGGTTTTTTAATAACTGTGTAGGGCAATATAACATTCCTTATGGACTAAATTTTATAGGAATGGTAGCAGCTCAAGGATATGCTGTTTCAAAGTGACCCATCAGTCTTACAACTCTTATAAGTTCTGACTTTTTCACATGAAATAAGAACCAAGGCAAAGGATTTGCTTTATGGACACAATTCTTACTAGAGAGAGCTTATGCCATCAGTGTTTAGATATTTACATGCCAAAATAGTTATACTTTATGTTCTCCCATATGCAATTCCAAATTCTCAGAAGGCTTACTGCACCATCCTACCCTATGTTTATATATGGAACATGTCATTAATCTGGTTGCTTATGTTTATTCAAAAGGTACCTTTGGAAGGTGACACATAAGCACTGTGCATGCCTGTCGAAACTTGATAGTTTAATGGTCTTGACTTTGTACTGGCACTTGAAGAAAAGATGAGAAAAGACTATTTTTTTCCATTTGAAAATTCTTTTGTTCCTAAAGGAAATACATCTACTAGGTAAAAATATAATAAGATTTCTCTCTGTTTCTGGTCTGCCTATGACCTAAAGGAGAAATCTTACTTAGGCAAAACTACAGAGAGAAAAATACCAAGATCACAGGCTTGTTCTTTGGAATATATTTGACAGTGATTTGAGTAAAAATTAATCTTCGAAAGAAGTAATAGCAATTTATCCCACCAGGGAACAAAACCATTATGTAAAATAGTTACAGACAGTTAAGCTCACCAAACATAATAAAAAAGAAATATAAATAGAACCAAATCCAGAAGGGAAGAAAAAAAAAATTGTCTATTCACACACAATTTTAGTGCAAAGCTTTAAAGTTGCAGGAAAGGGTAGAATGGACATTTATTTTTATAAAATGAAAAAATACCAAAAATAATCAGTAAATACGAGGTGAATAAAAAAGAGATATGCCTTGTATTCGCAAGACAATGAGATTAGAAATGTAATACATTTCACCAAGAATAAGAAATAATAATTAATTAAAAATTTAATATTGACGTGATAACAATAATGATATAAAAAAAGCAACTAGCAAAATTAATTAAACAGAAATAGAATTTGCTCTGATAGCCATATGGGAGAAAATTTGTGTTATGCAGCAGTGGATTCTCATGTTATTGTTTGCATATAAGATATAAAGGACTCTTATGATCACTGAACATAAGGATAGACTAATAGTAATTGTAGTGTCACACATACTTTTATGAGTGGATGCAGTTTTCCAGACTTATCCTTATAAAAAAATATTTTTAAATCCCAGTGTCCTGGGAAGGAAATTGCTTTAGTAAGTATTTTATTTTTAAAAGATACAACATATTATTAATTTATACCACACCCATTTTCAAATACCTGTTAAAATTTAGAGAAAAACTGGAAAATGGCTTAATTAATTATGAAAATAATTTCAGTCCTTTATGATATAAAATATAGTCACAGGACTGAAAACTCTGGGTTTGACAATTTTTCATGAAATGTTTGTAACAGATCCCCGGCGCTATTTTATTTGGCTGTGGAGTTTGTTTCTCAGGCCAAGAACTTGGGGTTTGATTGGCCTAACTAGGACATTATACAGTATGTATGCTGAAAAATCTTGATATTTGGAGACAGGGTCTACTTCTAAATACAGAACTTTGTTTAAAGGTTAGTCATTGTAGTTGTACTTAATTTGACAGTGATTTTAAAATATCGGCAAGTGTGTTTTTGTATTTTGTGTGCTCAAAGTACAGGATTGAAATTATGGACCTTGCTCTGACTGACATTAGTGGAAACAGCCATCTGTTTTATTTGGAGCAGCGTCGTGTCTGGGGGCTGTCATGAAATGATAACAAATAGTAGCAAAGCCTACTGGAGTAATACCTAGAGCCACAGTCAGGATGTTATATAACATAATAAATGGGGAACCCAAACACACTAATACAGCTTCTTGTGGAAAGGTGCGTATACAATAGGGTTTTTCTCAGAACCTATTCAAGAAAATGTTAACATCTTGAAAGTCTGGAGAAAGATTTTTGTAGTTATTTTCTGTGTAAATATTTCACGCGGGTGAGTGGAACTGATTTTCATGTTTTCATGCACATCTCTGTATCTGCCAATTAGCTTGACAGGCTTAGGTGTGTAAGGATGAAATTAAAAACTGACCTGAAACTTTGTCAGCAAACAAGGCCTCAGGCTTTTATAGCCTCTGCAATACCGCAGGACATGTCCCTAATTTTCCATCGTTTACTTTTTGAAACTCTTAGAGAGTGTACCACCTCTCTTCTTAACTATCCAGCAGAGGTAAAGTTCTTTTGATGTAGTGTTTTATCTATATTTTGCATGTTCATCTTTCAAATTAGTTGGTGCGGCTTGATTATGTTGCCTGTGTGGACATTTTAATTTTGTCATTTTTCTTTCACTGTTGACCTCCTGTTGTCTCCTAAATGAATGGACTGAGCTTCACCTGTGCTTCTGGTTTGGGAGCCCAGCTCCACTCTTTAAAGGAACACATACAGCTAAGAATTTGGGTATCCAAACCTTGAATTAGGTAGAAGTATCAGGAAAAAATGACATTCTCTCTACTCTTTGTCTCTTTAGAAGCTCATGTATGATCATTTTTGGATTCTTATTTAGTTACTGAGAAAAATGTGGGTTTTTTAGTAGAGAATTTGATTTTAGATTTCAAGGATTAGTTGGTCCAGGCATTCTCACCTTCTGCATGGCTGCTCAGGAAGCTCTTAATAACTTGGATCAAACCCCAGTGCTTATGTATATTATGTGTTAACCATTCAGGGGAGTATAAAGGAAAGAAAAAGTACAGAGCTCTGCTTCTCCTGAAACAGCTGATGCCAGGAGCTTCTGCTGCTAGCCATGGCATGACCATAATTGACATTTTCCCATTTTTCCTCTATCTCTTCTGCCAGCAGGGCCACCTATAGCAAGATGCCAACTTTTCTTCTCCAGGACCAGTTAGTGTTCCCTGCTGGATTTATCTTTTGTCTGTATCTGAAGCTTTAATTCAGTCATTTTGTTTCTGCTTTTTCAAGATGTTTTCCTTTAGTAAATACAGAGGAAAGCAAGGCAGCATGTTTTCAAGAAAATTACCTCACGCGCATGGTAGAGATGTCATGATTTCAGGACTGCTTACCAGTCCAGACCTGTTTCATGGATTGGAATGAATCTTTGATGCAAACTTACTAAATCTGCTCCAAGGAGTATTGTATAACTCTGAGGGTTAAAGCAAGTTTACTTGGCACGTAATTAATAATGTAAAGGAAACTGAAAATTCGTAGTGAAGAGGACTGGCATTCCAATGCTGGATGTAATCAGAGCATACCAATCCCAGAAGACCCATTTCGTCCCTGTTTGGCATGAGGAATTCTGTGAACTGTGTGAAGATGCACTTAGCGTCAGTGTCTGCTCAGTGCTCTTGTGGGAAATTATTTAATTTTTTCATACTCTAATATCCATAACTTTGAGCAATTGGTGTTTTCTCCCTCTAGAGACCATGTCACAGAAAGGGGTATCAACTTGCTGTGAACCTGTATGTCTATAGTGCAGTATCTTCTTTAAATAAAAATGCCCTTTTGGTAATCGCCATCTTTCCTGGAAAAATACATCGATTCGGGATTTTTAAAAAGAATTGCTGCATATAATTTGCTTTTACTGATATGATTGCTCTTGAGGCTTTCACTAAGTTCCTCTCCAAAATAGTGTTGCCTTTGTGCATATCTGCTGTGAAGGTGCTGGAGACAATTTTCAGCAGCAAGATGCAAAGGGAAATGCTCAATCCAAAAGGACTCCCAAGAAAATTCTGGAAATGTGTCTAAGCTAGTGATGTGCGTACATACGGTCTGAAGATTGACCCACGCTTTTATAGCAAATTATACAATTGCTGAAGTGAATATGTTCTTCTAGCATCTCTGAATTCATCTAATTTATTAGGCTAGGAATGATATGGCCTGGGGCCATCCAGAGGATGAGTATGCAGCGATAACCACCTGGTAGAAAAGATTATTTCCTCAAAAAACAGAGGGACGGTGTGAGGGAAATTCTTAGTAAATTGTTATGTGTGTTCACAGCTGCATTCCTTCTCTTTGGCCCTTTTCCAAAGTGAGAAGTTGGGTTTGTAACCAAAAAGGTGGGGCCCTCTCTTAATCTTTTCTTTCAGGTTCAGGTAGCGGGACAGGGAAACCTTATGGATATGCCTAGTCTTAGATGCTTGATTGCACACAGGTGCACAGACTGAAGCTCTGTGCATACTACTCCACTTTAAAATTACTGATACATGGCCTCCCTTTATCCTCAACACTAGAGTAGAGAGAAATGCCCCAGCCCCATCCCTATCCCTCCTGACCCAGGAGTTCAGGGTAAAGGAATGTTGGAAAACTTTTCCTTGGTCGAGGAGCATTGGATTAGACAACACCTAGGCAAACTTAACATTCACAAGTCCATGGGCCCCGGCAGGATGCATCCACAAGTGCTGAGAGAGCTGGCAGACACCAGAGCAAGGCCACTCAAGCATCTTTGAGCGGTCATGGAGATCAGGAGAGGTGCCTGAGGAGTGGAAGAAAGCATCACCCCAGTCTTCAAAAATGGGAAGAAGGAGGACGCAGGGAAGTTGCTTGTGAGCTCACACAAGTAAGACTGGGTGGCTCTATGCTAAACTATATGGACATACTGCCTTGTTTCTCTGTTGACTGAAGGATAACCAGCCCATGGTCCATTTCACAGTACAGACATGCCCTAAATTTCATGCCTTCAAGTTCTTCGTTTTTGTTTCTATGATGATATAAATAGCAGATTTCTCCTTGTAAGACTTACAGCTGTTTTAAAACTTGGGTTAAATTTAATGTATGCAGTCTAACCACCCCCTGAGTTACTTAATGTGGGTGTTTTTATATGTATATTTGAGGTACAGCACACTGAATGAGCTTGTTACTCGACTTGCTACATTTAAAGTTCTCATTTGGCTGTACAAACCATGCACTTAGGAAAAGCACGTTTTAAGAAAGCTATTAATCTAGTTTCTCTACTGTTTTTCCTTTGTGAGCTAAGAAGTTCCAGGAAACTAATTCTGGTTAGTCTTCTGTTAGTGTTCTAAGTGTTTTGTGAGTGTACATTTTTTTAGTAATATATTAATTTAGTAATATATAATTATTTTTGGTTTTGTTCCAAATTGCAATGTGATGTTGAATTTTTTCCTGCAGAATATTTCTCCATATTTGCAATTTTGAAAAGTTAACAGAAACTGGTAAATATTCAGTGCTCTGAAAATTAGATTATTGAAAACGTGTGGTCTCTGTGTGACTTGCTAGCTAGAGGGAATACTTATAATGGTGCATATTTAGGGCCTTTCATATTTTATAGGATTATAGTCAAAAACATAAATAGAAATCTGCATACTTGCCAATGACATTATAGAAAATAAATTAAAACATGATTTTAAAAAATATTTTGCATTTTTACAAAAATATTTTCATTTCGACTTTCCATTGTAATATATTATATATGCTGTCCAAAAGATACCAGGTTAATGAGGAACTGACAAAAAGCAAAGTTTATCACTTGTAGGAACTTCAGATATAGTTCTTATTTCCCAAATGGCAGCAAGCAACATTAAATAATTGTTTATAAATGATCTTCATATTATGAATTCCACATGTAGGGCCTGCTGTCGCATTATAAAATTGCAATAGTGAGGAATCTTAAAATTGCACCTTTGACAAGTTTATTTCAGCTACCAGAAAGAATAAACTTCCTAATTTAATGAAGTTAAAATGGAAAGTGAAAAGCAAAATCAGTTAATATTTTCCTTCTATTGTTGCTTGCTTCTGTTGGTAGAAAAGTGAAGAGTATTGCAGATGTGATGACCTACTCTTTGTAAAAGTGCAAGGTTATAAGTAAAAAATATGTACACCCACATCAAATATTTTGCACAGGAATAGAAAACTATTGAAGAGACTTATTTAAGTATCATTAAAACTTAGAATATGGATTTAAAAGATTTAAAGGTGAATCAGCACAAGATTTCAGTAATCTTAAAAATTTCTTTATAAAATTAAATATGGTCACAACAGGACTAGAGGTTTTTTTCATATTCTGTATTATATTATGTAACTTGGAATATGTTTATAAGTTCAAGAAAGCAATACTTTTAGAAATATCTTACCCATATAACACATGTGAATTCTCCCTCTTTGTATCTTGTGATATCCTGAGTGGTATTCCGGGTCTCTCAGTCTCTTTGAGAAGTTCCACTTAGCAAGAGTCATCTACACTTATGTGTCTACAGTTGTGCCCTATTTTGCAATTAAAAGTTTGCATCTTGCCACGCTTCTTGTAATTACTAATGTCAACCATTATCATCTCAAAATATTAAGACTATTTGAAAAATTTTAGAATAACCATCTGTTGAATGGCAAAAGTGAAATGAATGATGGCCTTCTCCTCAAGATGATTTCACATACTGTGGTGATCATGAATGGAAAATTCATGTCATGCAGCTGATCCTGCTGTAGAGACTTGTAGATGCATTTAGCTGCCTGCACTGTAAAAATTTATCTTCCACTTTTTGACAAGAGAGCTTTCCCATTTTAAAGCAGGAAAGCACTCAGATTTAGGACTTATCCATGCTTTTTAGTGTGTTAGATTCCAAGTGACAATAGCCCATGACTCTCAGAGTACAGCCTGTGGAGGCACACTCACACTGCTGCTAATGAGTCACCTGGGCTCTTTCATGTACAGACAGTTGTAGTGTGTCACTAAGGAGTGGGAAGGTACTTTTTCCTGGTGGTGACATCTCATTATGTTTTATGGTTTTTGACTGCCAACAACTGTCCTTCATTATGTATGGAAAACTCATCTGGCTTCTCCTTTTCTTCAAAGTTCATCTTAAGAATTACTTTCAGTAGTTGCTTCCAGAAGTATTTTTGACAAAGTGGAATCGGTTCCATTCTTTGGGAGAATGATAATATAATACTAGTGCAATGATTTTTTATGAAATTGCATTTCTATTACTGTGATTAGGAAGGTAAAATTGTGCAGTTCATGTATAAGGTTAAATTTTAATCTCAGGTTAAACTTTGTTTCATGCATATGTTTATGGAAGATGGAAATACAAATTTCATAGTTTCCTACTATTCGAGGTGAGATTAATAGACATCCAGAATTATTTTTATTAAATCATTGTACTTTCGCTTTAATTAATTTCAGAATACATGTCCTTAAGGTCATTAGTAAATATTAAGAGGCTTTAGAAAATTTAACTTCCACAAAAAGATCGTACTATCTTTTGTAGGGTAGGGCAGAACAGAGGGCTTTTTAGCATTTCCATTAATTTAATGTTCTTTAAAAATTACATTGGTGGTATTTTTTTAAAAAAAAGTTTTTAAATAAACTCACTACATTTCAGTAGTAAATTTTTTAGTATAAGCATATAAGAAGATTAGTAACTAATAATTATTTATTTTCTTTATTTAAATTGTTAACCCAGAAATAAACAAAAACCCAGCAAAATTTAGTTTGCCTCCAGCCACTGTGGTAATTGCTAAATGTTTTCATGATCTGTCTGTTTTCATACCCCTTTCTTTTAGCAACTAATCCGATACATTTTTTTTTCCAAAATCTTTTAAACTATGGTGACAATTTAAACTGTATGTGTAGGTACACTGAAGAAATACATCCACCTGCACTTATTTTAAATTGGGTCTAGATCTGCCAGGCACAAATGACTTCATTATGCTGCTTTGGGCCTCTGTGATCAGTACTTAACACCTAATTAAAAAAAAAAAAAGTCACTCTTTCTCAAAGCTTTTGTAACACAGACTTTATGCCACATTTTGAAAAATTTTGTAAATATTATATGAGGATAAAAACAACACTATTCAGGATGAATCATATTGAGAATTTCCTTTTACTCTTGCATTTTGTTTTGAAAATGTTGAATGCAAGAAGTAATAGAAATACATTCATACAAAAGGTTTACTCTTTTGATAACTGTCTGTCTTTTGTGATACATTATTTCGTAATGAAGTGACTATTTTAAATATGGAAATTGCATGAGAATATGTGGGTTTTGGTAAAAAAACCCCACAGTATACTCTGAGTAAATATGTTCAGTCATTTGAGTGCGGAATAATAAAAGAAGAAATGTGAGGCTGTTAAATTCTGATACAAGCTTCAGTTTCCAAAAGAAAAAATCCATTCCTCTGGTGTTTCAAAGATAATTAGGGGTGTAAAACTACTTCTTTGAAGAGGAATGCCCGATTATGCTTGCATGGCTAGGTTTGCATGAAAGAATTTTGGTTTTTAGTACATTTTCCTGTGAGCTAATGTCCAGATTTTGAAGTGGAATTTGAAATTATACACCTGAGTAGGATGCTAATAAAAACTCTTTTTCATGTTTTCCTCAGTTTATTTAGTTACTGAGTGAAGAGACAGGATTGTAATGCCAATGATGTCATGCAAACATTAGTAGCCTCAGAGATTATGGCAGGCTTTTGAAGAATGTCTGAGATTACATTTAAGTTGTTTCAAACCCATCATTAAAACAAATGATCTGGAAAACATTCCTGATCATTTGTCCAGCCGTGTGAGTTCCAAGTGTATTTTGCAGACTTCCAAAAATTGCTATTGTAAGAATATAATAAAAGTGTTTTCTACATTAAAAATGTATTAAAAGTACCACTAATTATATATATTTTTAAATTTAATTGGATTTTGCTTTAATCTACGCAAGTTTGACTAGTCTTGGCACTTTCTTTCTCATATAATAATGATTGAACCAAATAACTGCGCTGTGCTCTTTGTTGTTTTCCATCATGCAGTATCTTCAGATTCCTGCTCCACCAATCTCATATCACAGAATCACAGAAAGATTGAGGTTGGAAGAGACAGCTGGAGGTCATCCAGTCCAAACCCCCTGCTCAAGGTGGGCCACCTGCAGCAGGTTGTTCAGACCGACCCATGTCCAGTCAGCTTTTGGATATCTTCCAGAATGGAGGCTCCGCAATCTCTCTGGGCAAATGGACAGCAATCTGACTGCAGGATGGCCTTCAACAGGCTGTAATTATCACAACCCCTTTATTACAGTGCCCCACATTAAAAGTGGATATGTGGCTGAAAAAATCAGCAGCCAGATTAGCAACTGTCTTCTGATTTTGCATATTTATTTCTGCTGCACAGNTGCAGACTTCCAAAAATTGCTATTGTAAGAATATAATAAAAGTGTTTTCTACATTAAAAATGTATTAAAAGTACCACTAATTATATAATTTTTAAAATTTAATTGGATTTTGCTTTAATCTACGCAAGTTTGACTAGTCTTGGCACTTTCTTTCTCATATAATAATGATTGAACCAAATAACTGCGCTGTGCTCTTTGTTGTTTTCCATCATGCAGTATCTTCAGATTCCTGCTCCACCAATCTCATATCACAGAATCACAGAAAGGTTGAGGTTGGAAGAGACAGCTGGAGGTCATCCGGTCCAAACCCCCTGCTCAAGGTGGGCCACCTGCACCAGGTTGCTCAGACCCATGTCCAGTCAGCTTTTGGATATCATCCGGAATGGAGGCTCCACAATCTCTCTGGGCAAATGGACAGCAATCTGACTGCGGGATGGCCTTCAACAGGCTGTAATTATCACAACCTGTTTATCACAGTGCCCCACATTAAAAGTGGATCTGTGGCTGAAAAAATCAGCAGCCAGATTAGCAGCTGTCTTCTGATTGTGCATATTTATTTCTGCTGCACGGAACGTGAGATGGAGAACTATGGAGAAGGGAGAATTGCCTGAAATGATGTGAAATTCTTAGCAGAATTCTCTAGTCCATCCATGAAACTTTCGAAAAGTATTCTTGAGGCACAACAACCAAGGGAAAACTTAAAATCTCTTTACTAGTTTCCTGCCTAGTAATCAAATGAGTGAGGACCTGGAACAGACTTCTAGTTGGAAGTCTAGGGATGGAAAGGCTTTTACTTGCAGAATGGATTTTGATCATATATGAAACTGATAAATGTTTCTTGGTCTGGAATACCCTTTCCATTCCATGTCCTATACGTACTGTGTGGTGAAATGTGAGTGCAGGTTATTATTTAGTTCATCTGGGAAGGAATGACACTGCCGGCTCCTGCACATAACTGCAGCCACATATCATAACCATTACTGGAGATTCCCTTCCCAGTGTCAGCTCCTCTTGTGCAGCATCAGTTCTTTGGTAGTACCCAAAACCATGCAGGTCCTCACCTAAAAGTGTTAGCTATTTGAAGTATATAAACACACACACACACACATATATTTATGAAGTGAATATTAAGTAAAACATTCAGAAGCTAAAAGAAAAAAAAAAATCCCACATGAATTGCAGTAATCAGCCAATAGTTACAGCAATGCAGGCCACAAAAAAACATTTTCAAGAACATGTTCTAGACCATGAATCCTCAGTGAAGTGAGCTTCCCACTGCCTCCTCCATGGTGTGGAGCGAAACCCTGGGAAAGGATGAAAGTTAATACAATTCTGTGATTTTATTGTTCCTCTGTTTTTCCTGCTGGCAAACCTCTTCCTACTCTGTGTGCTGCTCTGATTCCTGTCTGAAGTGCTTACTTTTCTTATGCTGTTTATGGAGAGCTGAGGTGACCATCTAAAGAATGAATTCCATGGTCAAATTTTTTGGTAGAAGGACCATTTGCAGCTGAGATGTAACTGACTGTGATATGAGTCAAAGCAATGAGAAAGTGGAGTTACAACATGGAAACCAGTAGAATTATCCTGTTTAAATCTGGTTAGGAATGAGAATATTCTCCTCAGTCTTTCTTTATTCTTAAAATTGAAAATATTTTTGTGGCATTACTATTCCACATCTCAATCTCTGCAAGATTTTAAAGCACTGTGAGTCTCTTTTTATGACTACAAAACAGATGAAGCAGTCAATATGAATACCTAAAGCAGAAGTAGTAATCTTTGTTGGTGGTATAAACCACAAAACCCTAGAAATTATTTCCAGCTCTTTGTAGTTGCTGGTGACTTTCCTCTCAATTCCAATGGGAGCACAGCTTCATCCAGGAACATGGAAACTGTTCAGCTTTTTTATCAGAAAGCAAAGAAGTGCTGACTCTGAGTATAAACTCTCAAAGGAAATTCCAGATATGAATGCTTACAGGCTGTTTAGATCCTGTAAATTTAGAACAAATTGTAAAAGTTTAGGTTGGGTTACTCTAACAATGGATAGATTTATTCCTTCTACTGTTTTTATGTACATGAACCAGCGAAGTAAGACATTTTAAGTTTCCTCAGTGTGATATCCTGAGGCAAGCCAGCTGTATTTTAAATTGTGTTGTGTATTTTTATATGTTAATTGGTGTGTATTTATAAAGATGTAGGAATATTAACATAGCACTCTTGTTTAAATGCATCTTTCTGAACCTTTTTGGGTTTAGTAAGAAAGGCTCTGAGGTATTCTTTATCTGAAACACAACAAATACATAACCAATTTTTAAAGTTTGAAGAAAGTAACAATAAACTCTATGTATGTGTATGGGTATGAACTCATGCCTAAACGCCCATATAAACATGCATTGTTAATTTATGGCATGATTTTTCCAATAGGGGGAGTAAAGCAGAGGAAATGTTCATGGTATATTTTTAATTTCTTATTGATGTTGATATAATAGAAAGAAAATGGAAGCCAAAGAAGAATTCGCAGCGGTAATGACACAAAGGAATAGAAATTATTTTATCTGTGACAGAAATAAAATTGAAATAGCTTCAGGTGATTAGCATGGCACCTCTAATTAAGGTAAATTAGAAACCCATTTCTTGGAATACAGGCATAATTGGCACATGAAGTCATACTATTGGTTGCCAAGTTTTGCACTGAGTGCATTGAATGAGGGATGGCAACATATGAATGTGAGACATCAAACAATTTTTGTAGTTTATCCAATCTACATCAGTGCTGCTGAATCACCACATGGGACACTAGCAAGTTTTGGACATTGCATTTCAGGAAATGCTCTACTGGCCTCAAGAAATGGTATCTATTATTGACTCCAGTAGGCTTGATGCAAGCACAGTTTAGCCTTTGCCAAGGAAAGCCAAACTTCTATGTACAAGGCAGCCAAGAACCATATCTGGCAATTTGAGGAATAATATGTGGCAAATAACATGTCACAAATTGCATCACTGATGAGCAAAACCTCAAAATCACTCATCAGTTCACCATGAGGGAAACAATTTTGATTCTTATGTTGTCTGCAGCAACTGTGTCTAAAGCATTGATAGCACTAAACTACTTTCTCTGTGGTCCTTCAGGAGCCCTTGCTCCAGGCTGTTTTTCCCTTGTCCATGAATTAGCTGTGCTCTGTGTGGATTCCCACAGCAGGAAGCATTGCTGTGTTGCTGCGCTACAGTCTGACATATTGACATTTGACTTCTCATCTAAGAACCAGTGTGGATTATTGTGTAATTTGGGACTGGACATAAGATGGGGTCTCCCACCATCTGAGGAGGGTGTGGGTCCCCAGGGTATGGGGGCTATATGGAAGGCTGGATTAAAACGTTGAAGTCTGCAGAAACTAGAAATGTCCTTGCTGTAAGATTTTGGTGTCTGAGATGTGTTTCCCTTTGTCTTCTGAACCTACATCAGCTCTGTTTTGCAAACAAGTCAAAATACCTCAAAAATCTTAATTTGATAGGAAATTTGCTAATTAATTAAGTGGAAGTATAATTAAGTAACCTGAAGTAGGGGTCAGCTTTCTGTGCGTCTGTATTCTGGCGAGGGAAGTCAGAACAACTGATGAAGTGGCTTACATACACATACTGTAAATTAAAGATCTTAATTACAGTCCTGGCCCCCAGGAAGTCAACTGGAGTTTTGCCAAGGGATAAAATCCCTACCTTTGATTTGGGGCCTGCTTATTAATTTAAATAAAGTTGAATGCATTGTAAAACAGTTACAAATTGCCTGAACCTCAGATGTGAGCAGGAATTAGATATAAATGGCTCAATCTTGTTTTGAAATTTCTTCTCCTTTTTTGACTTGAATAATTTTATCAATATTGATGTGTTTTATTCCTCTCCTCTATTCCTTAGCCTAGGAAAAGATTAAAAAGGTTATTCCATCTTACTGGGTTTTGATCTTTGCAGTCACAGTTCTTCCTTACAAACTTTTATATCTGTAGTTTCTCAATTTTAGACCTGAGATATGCAGTTAGACATTTACCGTGACTGCCTTTTGAACAAATGTTCAGCAGATAACTCAGTTTATCTACTAGAAAGAAAAAAATACTTTACTGGTAATTTTTTTCTAGTTATTTAGGTTCAGAGAAAAATAATATGGAAGAAATCTAGAGGATATCGGGATTGATGGAAGACAAAAAAAAACCCAAACCAAAACAAAAAACCCAACCAAACTCAGTATTTCCGGATTTGTGAACATAATTTGAAATGGATCTTACATAACTGTAATGAAGAGTCCTAGAACAAGTTGATCAAGTAATTTTGACACATCAAAAGAATTATTGAGAGTTACTAGTTTTACTTGCCTATAAAAATGTCATGTTAAATGAAATAGATGAGAATTCTGCTTTTATTGAGCACATAAATAATATTTATTAAAGGCTGACAGCAAAGAAATGCAGGTGCTGAAGTAGGTAATGCATTTAAAGTATTATGCGTTAGAGAAACTTCCCAGGAGGCTCCAGGAACATCTGTCCGGAAGAGATGAACTTGATCTGAGTCTTAAGGGAAGTCAAAAGGTTTTAAAACTGAAGCAATAAGATGGGAAAACAGAGTGGACAGCACTGAATGAAGGTGGCCCTGGGTGCTCTGTTAGGCTTATCACAAATTTGGTGGAAGAAGAGTACAGCGGAGGCACTCCCATACATGGCTACCAAGTGTATAGGGAACACAGACTGCACCTTGCTGGCAGTGGAATTATGCTTTACGTTAAAGACAGCATAGAAGAGAGGCAAATTAATAAACCTCAACAATAATGAGTCCTGAAGAGGCTGAGATTCCAGTCCTGTATGGGAAGAATAGAAAATTTTTATAACTAGTTATCTTTAAATGTATCTGTTCTTTTATTTGTGTGACTAGTGAAAATACTGGATATGGTGGATCTGTTACATTTTCATCATTTTTCTGATGGATTTCTGCACATATAGGTGGTTTGAAAAAATGTTTTTATTCATTGGCCTCTCCACAGCTCCAGCTTACTAACTTTGAGACATTGTTTTCCTCTTACAACTTCAATCTGTTGAATAATTTGGCTTTCTATACAATTATTTTTCTTATAAATTCTAGAAAAAGCTTTCTCCTTTTTAAGGCCAAAAGCCTGCCTAGAGCATCTCTATATAAACATCATCAGTGAGTCCTTTAAAAAGAGTTTAATGTCTTATTCATGGTGGCCTCTGAACTTGAGTCCCTCTGGATAGACAAGCTATCTCTGATATGCAAAGCATATAAAATACAGGAATTAAAGACATTAAAATTGATCTACCCTATCCATGCACTGAGCATACTGGAAAGAGAAATGTGAGCATGTCATCTACAGGTGCTTTAAAAACTGAGGTTCTCAGCTTGAGTGACGCTACCTGTACTTACCCCTTTATGGTTCTGTGTGTACGATACACCTCAAGGAATTATGGTTAAGGTTCTTAATCTGGTTTTTATATTTTCTCCTCAATTCTCATTTCTGCAATAGGACAGCTATCTTAACAATAAAAGCTTCTGCCTTCTGTCTGCGAAAAAACCCCATGTGGCTTTGATCTAAATGATTGAATGCTTAAGAGTGCAGCTGTCAAATTAAACACTCATCTTTCAAGAAGACAAATCTTTCCAAAGTGCTACTTCCATGTTTTCTGTTCTTGGCTTAAACCACAAGATCAGAGTTGGTAAAGCTATAGATCTCCAGGAGCAAAGGTGATGAATTCTATGTTGCTTTAGATCCCACTTTCTGAACAGGAAAAATATAGTAAAATCCAATTCCATAATGTCTCCTTTTCCTGTTGCTCTTGCTTGTTGCTAATTGTGAAACAAAGTGAAATTCAAGAGTTTTGGTTCTACTTATGGCCTCTTATTTTAGTAGAATAGTTTGAATAATGAAAGCTGAAAATACTAACCCCCTAAAAACTATACTCCCATCTGTTCTACTTAGTTACTGGACTTTTGGCAAGATGGTACTTTTTGTTGTGCAGCTAGTGGACTTTTTCAAAATTTGTGTCTCTACTTGCATATTATGCATACTTATACTAACTAAAAGACAGCAAGAGCATATTATGTACCTGTAATGTGAAACCAGCTGAAATTGATTTGATTCTTGTTATTTCCTGAAGTACAGTGAGGCCTGCCCTGTATACATATATATATACACACATACATGTGTTGTGTGAAATATTAAAACAGAATATTAGTTTGATGCATTTCTATACAAATTCAACTGTTGGTGTTTGTGGCTTAAAAAAATCCAAGTCTCTAATTTGCAGCATGGTTTTGGGGGGGGGGGTGGTTTGGGTGTGATGTCACTACAGAAACAAATTTCCCTCCAACCAAAGATAATTCTAGAAAAATATATATACTGTGTTAAAATAAAAGGTAATGCAGTAGACAATGTCTTGAAAATTGTACTGGTAGTTAGCTGACAGCCTTCCAACACTGCAGGTCACTGGTTTAGCTTAAAGAACCAATAAACTTTTATATGTTGTGCAGACCATGAAGTAGCAAAGAGCTGTGTTCAAGAACTTGTTCTCCTCCCCATTCTGGTGCCAAACGTCATAGGTACTTCTAAAAGCTTGGATTTTTTGTAAAAAGCTCTAAAAGGCACATAACTTTAATCTTCTCATCTGCTCTACTTGAAGGTCTTTTCTTCCCTCATATATCCATTGATACAGAAAATCATCCACACTTCCATAATATTCCATAATGTTCTAGTGTTTGTCCCATAGGAAACCTTTACATAGGTGTCAATTTATTCACAGAACTGATGTCAAGATTTGAATATGTAATAGTAAGACATAATTAGTTTGGGGGTTTGGTTTAGTTGGGGGTTTGGTTTGTTTGTGTTGGTTTATTTTGTTTTGTTTGTTTTATTTTGCTTTGTTTCTTTTTTTGTTGTTTAATGTTAAGTAGTATATTGACTTTACTTAGAGCTTTCAAATATAATGTAAAACACAGTTTTGGAGTAGAATGTTTGGGAGCTGAGGGGTTTGAATGAAGTAACATGCTTGCATTATTTGGAAATGTAATATTGGCATAAGTTAGACATTTTTTTTTTAATCTTATTGGGATTTCTATAGATTCTAAATACAGTTCAGAACGTTATTAATCAATTTTAACAGCTCTTCAGTGTGATAAATCAAGAATTTCAAGTGTACTACAGGCCAGATTTTTAGTAGCTCTTATTAACTACGTTAATACAAATTGCAATTAGCTTTATACTGTTATTATATTGCTATTACACTATTAACTAAAATGTCTATATTGCCGGAAATATAACACAGTGCAAAGCTGTTATTGTGGATGTTCTGAATTTGTCTTCAGTCCCTTCACAAAAGAAGAGAAGGGGAGACTGAGGGGAGACCTCACTGCAGTCTACAATTTCCTCATGAGGGGAATAGGACAGGCAGGCATTGACACCTCTCTGTGACTAGTGACAGGACCAAGGGAATGGTCTGAAGCGGTGTCAGGGGAGGGTTAGGTTGGATATTAGGAAAAGGTTCCTAAAGGTTCCACCCCAAGAGGTGGCTGGGCACTGGGACAGGCTTCCCAGGGAAATGGTCACTGCACCAAGTCTGGCAGAGCTCAAGAAGCGTTTGGACAATGCTCTTGAGCCCATGGTGTGACTCTTGGGGATAGTGCAGAACCAGGAGTTGAACTCAATTATCCTTGTGGGACCCTTCCAACTCAGCATATTCTGTGATTCTATGAAGTATGCCACTTACATAAGCGAATATCCTTTTTCAGCACTCAGGCATGGAATTTATTCTAAAATCTGAAGGCTAAACTGGACTCCCTCTGAGTGTGTATTAGCAATTTAGTTTGGATCAGAAATGTGCTTTTGAATCTCCCAGTTGTCCCTACTTATCCCGCTTCACTTCTCATTGCTGTATCCGTAGGGAGGGTGCATTTTGGGCTTGTCTCTGACAACGTCAAACCAGAAAATGAACTCAGTGTGCTAACAGACTTTCAATCCACTGAACCAGAGCAGAGCTAGTTTACATTAACCCATGTAATGTCTAAATATATAACCCAAGAAAAACTCATTCTGAGGAGGAAAATCACCATCAACATTGAAAGAACGCAGGACGCTAATGACTAATTGACCCCATCAAACCCTCTATTTTTTATGAAACCTTTCTTTAATAATTGGGCATTTTTTGTATTACGAGTGTTAACTGTCTAATAATTGGTTTATTTTTGTTAGGCTTTTAAAGCATTGGTTGGGCTAAATAAAAACTACTGGCTCTGTACATAGGGTATATTCCTTTTGATCATGGCAAGATATTGAGTGTAACACTTCCCAGGAGAGTGGTGCAGTCAAAGGCCAACCTCATTTTATCAACTGCCGAGGAAAACAGGTGGAAAAAGCAAGAGAAAGGGAAAAGGAAGGAGAAGGACTTGAGAGACAGCAGTTTAGAGCACATGACCAACAAGGAGAGATCTTAAAGCCAGAAGGTGGGCGTTTTTAGTTCAGCCAACAATTCAGTGATTGGTTTGGTGCTGCCAAAAGTGTGGAGGTGGTTAGTTGGAGTAGAAAGATAATTTTTTATGGTTAATGAAAACAGAAGGTCCCTGGAAGCAGAATGTAATAGCAGTGTAGTGAATACATTTAGCAGGTGGAAGCCAAGCTGTGTTTCAGTACCGTCAGAGGATATCATAGGAGGATTGACCACACATTGCAGTCTTGGAGGTTCAGGTTGGACATTAGGGAAAAAAATTGAAAGACACTGAGAAGGCACTTAAACACTGTAATGAGTTGTGAAATTTCGTTGAAATTTTTCAAGATTTAGCCAGACAAAGCCATAGCTAAGCTCATCCAATGTTTTCTGTAGCTGCAGCTAGAGCAGGAAGATGGACAAGATGACCTCCTTAGGTCTTGTAAAACTTCATTTTGTTTAAAATCATTTTATTTTAAATTGAAAGCTAAACAGGGTTTCTATATTATCTCCTGTAATAGAATAGAATTAATCTCTGATTTCTCAGGTTAGGTTAGTTTTCTTTTGATAACATGAAATAATAATAAAAGCATTTTCTTTTTTTTTTTTCCTCACACATAATAAATGGCTACAGAAATTTAGAAAGGGCACATTACTTAGGTATTTTACAGATACATCATCTTTCCAATATGTCCTGGTTTTGGCAGGGACAGAGTTAATTTTCTTCCTAGTAGCTGATGTGTTTTGGATTTATTATGAGAATAATGTTGATAACACACTGATGTTTTAGTTGTTGCCAAGTAGTGTTTACACCAAGTAAAGGATTTTTCAGCTTCTCCTGCTCTGCCAACTAGAAGGCTGGAAGGGCACAAGAAGTTGTGAGGGACACAGCTAGGACAGAGGACTCACACTGGCCAAAGGGATATTCTACACCATATGATGTCATGCTCAGTGTATATAAACTGAGGGGAACACTGGCTTAGTGCATCTGCTTGAGAAGTGTCTAGCCATCGGTCAGTGAGTGGTGAGCGTTGTGCATCACTTGTTTTGCATATTATAATTCTTTCATCATCACTGTTATCATTAACATTATTGTTCTTTTCTTCCTTTTGTGTTCCATTAAACTGTCTTTATCTCAACCCATAAACTTTCTCGCTTTTTATTCTTCTGATTCTCTGCCCCATCCCCCTGGGGGTGGGGCGAGTGAGTTAGCGAGTGGCTGTGTGGTGCTTAGTTGCTGCGTGGGGTTAAATAACAACAAAATAATTAGTTGCAGAGGTAGATACAGACATATTAGAAGTCTTTGGAAGTACATAATAATCTTGGATAGCTGTAGAAAGTAAAGCTGGAGAAATTAGATTGGACGATTCTGGGTATTCTATACTTTCAGGTTACGCGAGTGAGAGTAGGAAAAAAGAAAACAAGGGAGTATAAGTCACTGTCTTGGGAGATAACACTTATGAGAGATTAGAAGAATTGATCATTGGAGATATTGAAGAAGGGAATACAAACCCAAGAAGATAATTTATTGACCACAGAGTTCCTTTATCTAAAGGAATAAAACAAATGAGTCAATGTATGAAAGAAAGAACAGATCAAGAAAAATGAGGATTCAAAAAGTTAACCAAATGAACTGGTCAGAGCATAAGATGCCTGTTTGGTTCCAGCCCTTCAGATTTTTTATCACTGGTGAGAAATAATTGTAAATCCTAATACCCAAGGAGTAAACACCTTGAATTTTTAATGACTAATAAGTGGTGTCATTTGTAGAATGTCTGTTTCTGAGATACAGCAGGTTTTCAAGTGCTTGTTTGTAGCAGTAAGTGCAGAAAATAGTATTGCCTCTTATTTTATAATTAAGATCTTCTGAGCCTGGTGAAAGCAAGCTAATGCAGCTGAAGGATCTTTATGCATGTCTTCAAGACTTGCCTCTTCCTAAAATTTTTCAGCATACTTTCTTACAAAGGAAATTCTTACTCTACACTTAGCACCAATAAAAATCATAAAACTGTATTTGTTGGTATGCCTGATTTAATTCACAGTATTTTCCATCTTCATTTATTCCAGCTCGCTTTCTTATTTCTTCCATATTCCCTTCTTGAGTCATACATGGTGAAGTCTGTTTGACTTTCTATGTGGTTTTAACATATGCTTCAGTTTTACAGACCGTTGATGTGTTAGTGGATGTTGACACAAATTTGAAAATAGCTGGAAAAGAAAAATCTAAGTGAAATGGAATTTTCAGATTAGCTTGGTTGAGAAGAGTTTATGGGTTAAGTTATTTATTTTTTTAAAATGAATCCTGGACTTCTTAACATAGAAGTAATTTAAATATCATCTTAATGATCTTCATTTGGTTAGTTGCTCTAAAGCAAGTGGTGCTTACTGGAAAGATCTTAGATCTTCATTAAAGCCATATGTTCTTTTCTTTTGAACTGCAGCTCACCACAGCCACCTTGGATGGCAAACTCCGATTATTTCTACCCTGACACTTGCCAACCTGTGGAGCTTTGGCCCTGGTACTCTGAGAATAATGACTTGCTGAGAGAAAGGAGACTGGTAACTGGCCATAAGCAAGTGGCATAATATTCCCTTTTAAACTACAGCTTTCTTCTGACTTTATTTTCAGGAAGTTCCTCAAGCTGTTCTCAAAGTTTTTCTGTTGTACAGTGTGTTACCTTTGCTGCAAAAACAAGGGCAAAACGTCAAGAAAAGGAGGAGACTACTCATTCTGACTTCATTCCAGCAAATCACCACAGACGTGGCTTTCAAAGGACTTGGGTGCCTATAGTTAGGGGCATTCTAGACTGAAAATGCAAGTAAAATGACAAGTGTTCCATTTTTAAAGCTAGATCTGTTTGTGACAAGTTTTTAAATTAATCCAAAAGAAGGAAAGATTATATGTCTTTCTGAAATGCCATGAGAGTCCTTCTGTTATACTTCTTTGGGGTTACTAGAATCAGCATGGGTGTTGTTTGAAGGCAGAATTTTACTGGTTTACTATTTACGCTACATTCTGTAAATTTCTTAGGGAATATGTGACAAATGTCTTCTTTTTAAAATAAACTATTTCTGTCCTTTAAGTAACTGTTAAATATTTTCAAAGACACTGAAGTAATACGAAAATAAAATTATCAGAAAAAATGTTCGTTTCTTGTATTCTTTCTAGTTTACTTGTCTTGATCTTAGAAAACAGTTTTTAGACAACTTTTTTTTTTTTAGGCTAGACATTCTCACTGTTCATTGACTTCAGCTAAGAGTAGAGAGCATTTATGTGACTGGTGAAAGGAGATGCAGTTTTCCTTTTTCTTGCAAAACTGTGCTGCCTTTTCAGTTACATTTGCCAGAACAGAGTTTATTAATCAGATTACTTAAAAAAAAAAAGTGAAAAATTGGAGTTACCACTCCCACTTTAACACCAATCAGTAAAGCCAGATCACTTTCAGTACTGTAAAGAATGTCATATTTAATAGACGTCCCTAATTTATGCATATAATATTTAATATAAGTAGATAAAGTTATTTCTGTAAATTGCTTAGTTTCCATTACAAACATTCTTTTGTGAAGGATTTAGCAGTTTTTTGCTGAGCAAAATCATACACTGACTGGTAGGATACTGTGTCAAATCCAGGTATTCTCTAGAACACAGTGGTCTCATCAATGACTATAGGAGTGTAGTGCAGCCAGGTCATACTCAGCAGAGCTCTGAATATCAGGTTTTGTATGATCAAAGCAAATGTGGAATAATCCACTTCAATACTTTTAAATACTTTTTCAGTTCAAAAT
This sequence comes from Melanocharis versteri, assembly GCA_013397845.1. Lineage (NCBI taxonomy): Eukaryota > Metazoa > Chordata > Aves > Passeriformes > Melanocharitidae > Melanocharis > Melanocharis versteri. The sequence goes on along the minus strand of VZTG01008989.1, from coordinate 776,265 downwards.
CAGATTAACCCAGAAATCATCTTCTATGCTGCAGCTACACGCTGGTATGCTACACTTACAAATTATAAGCAAGATTTAAATTTTAATTTCCACCACAGGGATCCTCAGGATGGTCTTCTTCAAACTAAATTTAGCTAATTTTCTCATCTGCATGCTCTGAACACCACATCAAGAGTCACTATCAAATACAGAAGACAGCCCATAGCTGTATTTGCAAGTAAAGTGTTTCTGAGCCATGGGCTGCAACTTAGTAGTGACTGACTCTTTAGGGAGGTTGAAGCATCTGCTGAAGAGGTGTTAACTATAATTATTGCTTTTTTTTAAAAGCACCACATTTTTTCGACAGAATATTAATATTCTCAGGCTTAAGGAAGAGGACACATTTAGAAAAACTATGAATTCTTGCTGCAAGCATGGAGGTTGTCACTATCCCCACTGGACTGAAACAAAAGGGAAATACTTCCTTTTTCTAGATCTCTTACCTTCTAGAACTAACTGCTGTTATTACCCAGTCAGACAGTGTGTACCCCCAAAATCCCTCTTAATCTTGAGCTAGTTTGATCTCTGAAGGAGGAATTCTTCTTCCAAACATAACGTATTATCTCTCTTTCCTTAAAGTGAGACTCAACTGTGTGCTGCTTTCTGGTTACTTTTATCAAGGACTATTCTGGATAGAAAAGCCCTTTGGGACATTTTGGCCGTGACCACAGCATCATCAATCCATGCTGAATAGAGACGTTCATCTGTTCAGCCCTCACAGATGTGCAGCTCCTCCATAACCCAAGAATTCGTTAACCCCTTTTTCCCTCAGGGGAGAGAGAGAGAATCTGCCCTACCACAAGGCACTAGAATTTTTCAAATGGAAATTCACTATAATGTTTTTCCATCTTAAAAAAGAAAAAAAATCCCCCCTGGACTCCTCATAAATGCTTGAATGCTTGTGGTTTTGAGAATGGAAAACTTTAGCTGACACACTTCAAGTCTGGCAAAGTTAAGTGCTTGAAAGAAGATTTTCTAATGGCAAATAGGAGGAAAAAACTGTTGTGGATGGTGTTACCGTCTTATAGTATTATATTCAGAATTTTCATAATCACTAGGTTTTCCTCCTGAGATTTCTTTGAAAGAAGGACTCAGGAGGGTGTACTTAATTACTAAAGAATTAAAGTCATAAAAGATCAGTCTTCAAAAGAAGAGTGTATCCACAGAAGCACCACCTACACCTTCGTGTTTTTAACAGGCAAACCTCACAGTTTATGTGTTCAGTTTCTGTTCTAAAGACAAAACTATTTGAAATTAGGAAGTCTCAAAAGCGGACAGGAAAGGTTCTGAGTTAGTTAAGGTGGATAGCATTTTTCATCTAAAAAAATTGACACAAACAGCTGCAACTGTAAATAATTAATAGGTCACTTTAAGGAATTTTGAGTATGCTTTCAGGCTGCTTTTAGGAAAAAAAAAGTGATTCTAATATAACTCCCAAATAGCTTAAGAAAATTAAAAGTCTTGCTTTGAAGGAATATGTAGCAATATGTGAGAAAAACAGCTGGCAGAAGAATAGTCTAGTTTCATTAAATATCTGCTGTGTCATCTGTCCTTGAATGTCCTATATGCTGGGGAGAGGAGTGGTGTTTTTGTGACTTGCTGTGTGCTGTTATGTGGGGGACTTTCCCAGCTGAACCTCTACCAAATGCCGCAGAATTCTTAAAATGGATTTACACAGCAGTTTTCTTCTGGTGCTGTAAAGGTCAGAAAGCACAGCAGGGTGGCCAGCACTGTTCTGAAGCAGATGCTGTTAAAAACTGTTTGGGATTAAGTGGTTTGCAAAATATCAGGTACTACCCAGTTTTCTGTATAGAATCAAATATACGGGCAAGCTTGGGTTGCACTGTCAGGAGGAGGGGAAGAGCAAGCCCAGGAACTCTGCTTTTTCTTGGCCTTTTCTATTTCATTAATGCACCATGAAAGAAGTGTTTTTTTGATGTATTCTCCAAGACTATATTGCTTTCCATCATACATGATGATTGCACTTAGATACAAAGTTATATAATCCCGGAATATCTGGAGGTGGTCAGCAGCACATATTCTTTTCTTTCTTCCATTATTTTTTCATTTAATCATACCAAATGACCTTTTCAGAACTGTGTTTTGGCTTGTATTTTCCCTTTTAAAAATGAATAGATCTATTCGTCTCATGGTATTTTACTGCAGAAAGAGAAAATATCAATAAAAATACATAAATCTGTTTAAAAAAAAATTTGGCATATGCCTAATAAATAGAAATGAAGTGGTAGGGAATTTCTCTTAAAATGTAATTTAGCATGCCTTGCTTCAATGCATGAGTGGCAGTCCAAAAACATGGAGCAAAATTAAAGACTAAAATAGTATCTGCCCTGAAATCCTTGCAGGTTTGAAAGTGGAATCTTTTATGGATAAGGTAAGATCTTGTTCTGGGAGATACTGTTTTTTATCTTGTCTACATTGAACTTCTACCCACCAGTATTCCCATGATCACTTAAGCCAAATTCTGTTCCTCAGAATTCTGCACTTCATTAAAGCCGAAGTAATTCTGCTTTTTTTTTGTGAACAAGGTGCTGCTAGGAGTGGACTCTGTCTCAGGCATTTTAATAACTTTGAGGGGGGAACAGTATACTTGTGTTCATAACAAATTTTTGGTGACAAAAAGTTATAGGGTCTAAAAGTGGGATACACCTGTGAAGGCCTACAGAAGTCACCCATGATGAGTGAGTCCTATGTTTACTGATTTGTGTTAAATCTTTATGCTTGATGTGAATATAGTATCTCTAACTAAAAAAAAACCAAAACAACAAAACAACAAAAAACCCCCAACAAAACAACAAAAAAACCCCAACAAAACAACAAAAACCTTTGCTCAAAAATTCATGTTAAACTGAAGGTCTTTCTTACATATATTTTCATGAAAACTGAATGTTGCTAAAGGAAGATACTGGACCAAACAGAGTAAATGATGTGGCATAAATTAGATTTATAGCTATGATGAATTTGATGTAACAAAACAATATACATTCCATTCCCAGATTCAGACCTTCTAGATTAATTTTATGTGTCTGAAATGAAGTGAACCACAATGAAATATTTCCACTGTCTTAGTTAATGTAAACAAATGAACTCATGCCTTCCCTTCTGTCCAAACAAGAGAGAGTTTTTGATTTCTTTGTTTTAGTGTTGCTGGATAAAAATATGTTCAAAAGTACAAAGGTATTGCAAATTAATGTGACAATTAGCTTGAATTTGTCATCCAGTTACAGAAGACCCCCTGGGAAGTCATCTCCAAAGACCAGCTCACGAGCCCAAAGCGTTTACTTCTAAATCATTCATGACAGATGTTTGTCTAAACTGCTCCTCAAAACCTCTGGTGACAGAGATTCCACAGCCTCCCCAGGAGGGAAATCCCCTTGGTGCAATTTAAACCCGTTATTCTCTGTCTTAATCCATTAGGTACAGAGGATAATTCATTAGTCTGTTGTTGTAGCACCCCTCTATGTACTTGACAGTTGTTATCATGTGTCCGCTCAGACTTCTCTTTTCTACTTTAAACAAAGCCAGGTCATTCAATCTGCCTTCAAAGCTCGTGTTTTCTGTTAATTTTTGCTGCTTTCTGAACTTTCTCCAGTCCCATGTTCCTCTTTCTGGCAGTGCAGTGCTCTCAAAGGTTACCCCTCTACATGCTGTGCCAGTGCTGGGCGGGATGAAGGCGTGGCTTGGTGTATCTTAAATATGGCACTCATAATTTGGCATTCCACTGTGCTGTTGATTTTGTCCACAGATACGTGGCATTACTGACTCATGTTCATCCCCTAGGTTTGCTGGATCCACATTTCAGCTCATTTTTCCAACTGGCCACCATCACACCAAATTCTGATCCTGGTCTCCAAACTGCCTCCAGCCCTTTCGTTATTATTATTACTATTATTTTCTGTAAATCACATCAGTAATGATTCCAGAGGGTAGAGAAAGTAGATTGCATGCTGATTTGGCTCCTAGGTTATATATTCACTGCCAGAGAAGGAATTATTTTTATTTCACTTGCTCTACATGGCTCATGCTCATGAGAGAAAATATTTGGTGGATAATTACCTGGAATTGCTGCCCCCAGTGAAGGCAGGGCACTGCAGCTTTTACTGATGTTGCTGAAGTCAACATGTGTCATTGTTACTTTACTATGTCATGGTGCAAATTTCCTGTTCCTTCACCCATCCAGATTTTGTGTAGTGGCATTAATCCTCTGCTGTAAAAAACAATCATGCACACATTTATGTGCATACATTTTAGTTTTATCTGAAGGCATGGGCTTTGAAACTCTGTTGGTCTCACTCTTCTTTTAGGTTCAAGGAGGTCCATACGAATCATAGAAAAGTTTGTGTTGAAGGGAACCTTTAAAGGGCACTTAGGCCAGCGCTCCTACCACAAGCAAGAACATCTTCCACTGTATCAGGTTGCTCAGAGCCTCACCCAGCCTAATCTTGGGTGTTTCCAGGGTTGGGGGATTTATCAGCCCTCTGGACAGCCAGTTCCAGGGCTCCTACTCTGAGAAAGGCAACTGGCTCTTGGACCAGCTATGTTGGCCACAATGACTTCATGATTGTTTTACACCGAATCTCTGCAGTCGTTTTCAAAGAGCGGTTCTTCAATTGTGCTGATAGAATTAAGGTGAGTTAAATCTCTGCCTTTACTTGCCTCCAAAGTCATCGTAGTGAGGTAGCACTTAATGCTTCTGCTTGGCTGTGTTGGTTCAGCCTCGGAGAATTATCATCTTTTAGAAGGGATAGGAAAAAACCCCCAAACTATTACTATTCTCATCTTCAAGACAGCATTTTCTGATGTTTTATGCAGCTGCCATGTAAAGGCTACATTGTGCCACTGCAGGAATCTGCTGGACCTACTGGAGGTTCCTGGCTGCTGTTTCTCTCATTAGCTGTGTCAGGGACAGGGAGCTTGGATATTATTGCATAATATGTCTCTGAGCAGTTGAATTAAGAGAAGAAAAGAATTATACAATTTTCTTGAAGCCAGAGGAAAAATGAAAACTATGTGAGGTAAGCAATTTCTCCATTGTTTCAGGCTCTTCATGTGACAATTAGCAGGAATAAAAGCAAAGGATAAAATTTAACCCGATTTTGCTGTGCCTTGTTTTAATTTAAAAACAGGACAGGATTTCAAATATCTGAGTGTCATTAGCCTTAAAGCCCTAATCCAAGATTTTTTTAGTCTCTACAAGAAAGAAGACTTCTAATCATCTACCAGCATCACCCAGCATCTTTCTGCTTGGGGCCTGTGATGTGGGCAATTATAGCGAGGAAGCTTAGGCACGGCCAGATCTTCCTGATACATTCCATTATTTTAAGCCACAGGGAAACAGTAAATAAGAAAAGGCAGCTATATCTTAAATACAGGCTCAAATTAAGGGTTCACTGGAATATTGTTTGAGTAATTCCCATTTGTCTGTGGAGTCTGTAAGGGCAAACTTACCCTAGAGCTGTCTTGTAACGTGAGCTGTGAAAAGTAACCACACACAGTAATGTACTTGTGGTTCTGCTTCCATGCTGTTACTCAGAGATCTGCCAAAATGCCTGGATGAACCGCTTGTTACTTTCCCAGGGCAACACCTGCCCCTAAATTTACCATTTAAGCTCTCATTTTGGAAGAGAGAGCTGTCTGTGTATAGTTTTCTCTCTCACAACGCCCAGAGGTGTCTCGTTTTACCGGTTTGTAGACGGGGCTCACAGGCAGCTGCCAACGCCTGGGCAGAAAGCATTGCCTCACGTCTGTACACGCTGACGAGCCAATCCCAAATCCAGGCCTCGGGGGAGGATGCCGGTTTCAGGTAGGAACGATCTCAGAAAGAAGGAGACCAGAGGCTGAAATTGTTCCTGGCCCAACGCCACCCACTTGGCTAGGGTTACACCAGGGCCGAGCTTGACCTAATGAATATAAAACACGCTCTCCACAATCATAGATAAAAAGACATCTTGAAGAAAGGAAATAATAGCTGCAAAAATGAATGAAATGCCTTACACCCTGTGTGATCCTGGGCTGTGAAAAACACAGTTGCAAGGAGCTTTTTGCCCCCTTCTCTAGTTGAAACCATTGTGATCAGTGGTCTGACATAGTGGAACATTTCATTTTACCCATTATTCCTTTTTGCTCCCAACCATGAAGTCATAACAGTGAATATATTCGAGTGAAGCACGATGTGTAGCTATGGTATTTAGTAAATGAAAATTACCTTTTTAGTTTACTCATCCAAAGGCTTCTTCATTCACTGCTTTTTTAGTTTGATTGATTGTTTTTTAATCTCAGGATAGTAAGCTGTACTGAAAGGAAACGAAATTGTGTAATAAGACAGTGGTAAAAAAAAAATTTCATGTTTCATTCAGGAGACATACCAATGTGCTTGTATTATTCTTCTTTAGAAATATTTATGTATTTGTACTTTCCAGATTGCCAGTTGATACTTTAATACAAATAATCTCTATCATCTCACTTTTAAGCACCTACTATTTATTTACATGCTGAGACCTTTATATTATTTACATGCCGAGAAAAGGCAGAATAATCTAATATCCAGTGATTAAAATAAAGACTGTAAGGATGATGTGAAAGCAACATAGTTTGGGTGGAGGAGACTAGAGATTTAAGACATTTTTCTTCCAAGTGTGGACATCCACTAAGGATAATGAAGTTGCACACCCATTATATATGCTGTAATATACACACACCATCATCATCCTTCACAGTCTTTTGGCAGACAGACTGGAAAAACATTTTAAAGTTAATAAATGACAACGGTAACTAACACCTAGCAATATGCCTATGAATTTCATATTTATTGTGTAGTTAATACATTACTTAAGAAGACACCTATAAAATATAATTAGGAAGGGAAATAACTTTCTCCCAAAGGGAAGCATGTAAGAAGGGTGAGGTTTCCTTCTGTAGTGCTTTTTCCAAATTCCTTTCCAGTAGGTTGCCAAATTATGTGAAAGATACAAGAGCTTCAATTCCCAACCTTCTCTAAGATTTCTTACGAACATAAACTCCCTGTATTTTCTCTAAATGGAGCAAAAGAAATTATATTCAGAAAATAAACCTGTTTAAATGTCTACTTTTATGTATTTTGACCTATGGTGTTACCAAGGACAAATGTGATAGCAAAAACTATACCCAAAATAGAAAGGAATTTTTGCTGATAATACTGAATCCAGGCTCATGGGACCCTGACATCAGGTAACCCACTGAAGAGTTCTCCCCATAAAACTGGCCTTCAGTGTGACAGAAAAGAGATATTTCTATAAAAAGGATAAAAAAAAATGAAACTAGTTGTTACAGCCGCTTCTTTCCTATCCTAACTCCTTCACTCCTTCACTGATACTCAATTGGAAAAACTTCCTAACATAAAAGTCTGTATTCAAACTTAATGTCAGAAAAAGACATTCTGAGCTTTCCTTGGTCTCTTGACCCTTGACAAGCTAGATGCTTGTCTGCCTCTGCTTTTGCAATTTGCCATTCACTGCAAAAAGGATTCTTCTAGAGTCCTTTATTCTGAGTAAAAAAAGACTCAAATGAAATGCTTGAGGCTCCAGAACTTATCCTTGGAATTTTTTTCTTAAGGAATAGAGCTCTGCAGAAATTCAAAGCTCCGGTCACATCTAGGTCCTGTTTCCCTTGCCCTTCCTTTGTGTACATGCTTCAGAGGGAGAGGGAATGTGTCTCTGGCTCCCATCTGAAATTGAATTAACAAATAGCCCCATCCGAGGTGCTGACAAAATGAGAATCTCTTCCCAGGAAATGTTGTATTGTTAAAAGGGCTTTGTTCTAAATGAGGACAAAATGTCAAAGAGTGGACTTTGGGATTTATTTCCCAACATGTGGAGATTTCCAGGAAATTCTACTTCATGAAAGAAAGAATGAAGTTCTGCTCTCCTTGCTCCTCCTGTCTGGTTTGTAGGCAGACAGGCTGCCTACAGGCTGCTCCATATCCTTGCTGTTCATCATAGGAGGGATCATAGGAGGATGGTTAGTTGATGAGACAGATACCTGGGAAGGGGATCCCCAAAGTGCCAGGTGAGGTCTAGGAGACAGTGAATAGCTACTCTTGTTCCCAAGCAATGCAAGGAACAGCAGAGCCTGGAAGTCTGAAAATCAAAGTTACTGGATGGGCAGGGAGCTCACCATGGAGTCCATTGCTCGGTCCTGGGGCTGGCCCTTAGGGTCAGGAAGAAGAGCTTGGAGACCTGGTGAGGCTGCTAACGCACCTTGGGGTAGCCTCTGACACCAAAGGCAAAAACCAAAGGCCTCCAGATCTCTGGCATCTACTTGGAGAGCCTGAGCAAAAAGAGAGAGGTGAAGGCCTCAAACAGGTCCTTTGCCAGGATGCGTACAGAGAAACCAGGGGTCCAAAGTATAGATGGGCTGAAATATCAAATAAGCAGCCAATCCTCTTCCTTTTCTCATGGGAAATTGTCTCTGTGAAAATTTCTGCCAGAGCTAGTTAACCATCCCATATCAGCAAACTCCAGAAATGTGCAGGATTTGAAGGTGCTAGGAACTAGAGAGATCATTTGTTCTGACAGGATGTGTCTACAAATCCAGCCTAGATAAATTACTTGCTACTCTGCCCTTTCAGAGCATAAAAATCTGATGATCCATATGCAGTTTTAAAAAAAAAAGTTAATTGCTTTTCTTTCTACTAGTGTTCTCTTAGATGTTCTGAAATCCTGAATTACGAGGCTGGGAATAAACTACACTCATCAGCTCATTCTCGCTTCCAATGTGTATTTGCAGGAGAACAAGAGATTGCATTTTTTTGTCCCATAAATCATTTTCTGTTAAACCATTTATCATTTTGATGAAGGTTTCAATTAGAAGATGAGGTTACGACTAGACTAGCAGGCAAAATCCCAGTGAAAGTAGTAAATTCAGGATGCATCCTAATGCACAGCAACTGCATGGGATCTCCAGGCTATGAGAAGTATAATTTCTCAGTGAAACCCCCTGGACAGCGGCTAGACCTGGCAGATCACTTTATGTTCCAGTGGCCTATATTTGATAGCAGAACCACAGCTTCAAACTGTAATGACTTGGTTTTGCTGAACAGAGCAGGAAGTGGGAGAGGCTTTCCTTGAGCCCAACTGCAGTTTTAAAGTCAATTGCTTGCAATTCAAAACCTGTCACTTACATTATTCCAGAATCCATTCCCTGGTTTCTCCCCAGAGATCACAGGGGATTCCCAGGGCTTGCTCAGCCCATTACCATGCTCCATGCACTGGAGAGCCAAAGTCTTTGGGACAAGTCAGCCATAGCACTGACACATTGCCCTGGTGGCCTGCAGGGTGTCTGCCTGCAATCTTAGTTGGGATAAGGCTTGGGAAAATATCTTGTTTCTCAAGACTCTGTCCTCAAAGGCTGATGAGAAGAGACCCTCCTAAATTTTTTTGCCATGACATTCTTTGTGAAGATTTAAATATGAAATGCCAAAAAAGCAATGCATAAAAAAAAAAAAAAAAAAAAAAATGTAACTTCCAGTTCCAAATGCGGAGGGTGATAATGAAGTTCACGTAACATATGGGAAACAGCACTGCTCTGTTTAGCCACTTGGCTTGAAGTGTAGACTCCAGGGTGCTTGCTATGCAAACAATGCTTGGTTGATCCATCAAAACAAAATCGTGGCCATATATAATACTAACGATTAAATGCTTCTTCTCCGTGATCACATAGCATATGGCTTTGTGCTAGAACGTACACAACCCCAAAGGACATTATGTGAATATAAAAGATTATTGACTCACGATGCCCCAGTTGTGCTCTCTGGCAACATCTCTTCAAGAACAGAGAGACACTTACATAAATATGAGGACTCTAATGGGATTTTTTTCCCCTTCAGCTTAAGGCATTACTGTCAGCTGTGTTTAGGATCTTTATTAGCAAAATTACACATATTGGTAACTTTGAACTCCGAGTTGCATTGATGATCTAAGAAGCCAGATACAAGGATGAAATAATGCCATATGCAGCAATGATGAAAATGAAATTTTTTTCATCCTGTTTTGCATGATGCTTTTCTTCTAATATTTAATTCCTTCATAAGATAATAAATAAAGGATGGGGCAAGAATAGCTTGCCTTGATTTGAACAAATCCTCAGAAACACTATTGGTGTTAGACATAAACTTTTCGAACCTGCATCCTCTTACTGTTTTGGCTTCTTCTCAAGGACTTTTTTATTTCACTTTTCTTGGACTCTCCTCTCTTCTTGCTACCTTTGTTTCAAGTCATGCATGTCTTTTTTATTATTCCTGTTAGACCCGCTTGGCAACTAGGAAACCTTTTATTTGCTGAGCTACAGACAGATGCTGATGGTCCCCACAGCTCTCTTTCCGTGCTTCCTCTTCCTTTGGCAGCTCTTTAGGGGTCAGGACCCTGGTGCAGATGTGTGGGCTCTGCTGTTTTCTGCCAGAGTGGAGGTGCACAGAGATAGGAGTGGTGTGATTGGTCCAGGCAGGTGCTCTGAGGTCCTTGGGGGCAGAGAAGGAGCAATATCTCTCCTGGATGGGAGCAATGGCAGCCAGGGTCTGACAAACACGCTATTAGCAAGTGCACAAAGGCACTGAAATCTCCAGCCAAGATGGAGCAGGGTGCCAAGCTCCTCTTTCGAGGCAGGAGTCACTGCCTGGATGGCCATACCAGAGTCCTGGCTGCAGAGCACTGCACCCAAAACCTGGAGTCACCTTTCTCCTTTCCACAGCAGATTGCCATCTCTCCAGGCATATTCAACACCTGAGGCACAGTGTGAAAATATTGCTGCATTTTTTAAAATTAAAGTTGGATTAGCAGGATTTGCACAATAATCTGTACATAATAATCTGTTTTGTTAATTGTTCCTTCTGAAGTGTTTCTATCTAAATAGAGGCATTGCAATAGATCTTTTTCTTTTTTGTACTACTTGTGTGTGTAAATAAACAGTATGTTTGAATAAGTGAAGGATACAGATGACTTATAAACTGAGCTATCTGCAGTTATTTCATCCAACCTAGTCCTTAGATTGGATGAAAAATTTAATTTCAGTAAATTTAATTCTTCATCCAACTTAGTCCTTAGATTGGTTGAAAAATTAGATTTCAGTAAATTTATTTCTTTTAGCAGATACTTTTTCTGTCTTAGAGGTCTTCCTGTCTGATTTACATATGGATTTTAGCAGGAATATATAAGTACTAGGTGAAGATCTGCTTCCGTGTTAATCTGTTGCTAACTGTACAGGAAGAAACATTGGTGTTAAAAATTCCAGAATTTGCAAAAAATATTATTTTAATGCTCAGCAGTTTTTGATTAAGGCGTTATTTTTTTCAAATCTTGTTCTTATGCTCTAAGTGTGTTCCTGTTAATCTGTCCAATCTGATGCTTTCAGTTACCTGCCTTCAGAATGCTCTGGAGAATTAATTAAGTCCTTTACTTTCCCTCACTGTAGCCATTAACTTCCTCCACAGAGGTGCAAGTGGAGGTGCAGAGCTGTTTCATTTACACAACAAATCTGTTGTAGAGGCTGGGGGAGAATCTTGGATTCATTATTCTCCCTCCAGCCGACTTGAGCTGCTTCTCTTCAGTGCTATCTCAGCTGCAGGGCTGTGGGTTGGCCATGTCACTGGGAAAACAACCGTGATGGTTTGTCCAGGAATTAAAAATCCCATGCTCCACAGCTGTTGATATTTTGCTTCCTGACCCAGATTTAGGCAACACATCAGTAGTTTATAATGAAAATCTTTCATCTTTCCTGCCTCCGTTCAGCTAAAGCTGTAAACAGGACACGTTGTGTAATTTTTCTAGGCTGAGCTTGGCTGAGCGTGGCTGCAGCTGTTAATCAAACTGAGTAAATGTAAACATTTGATGGTCTAAAAAGTACTGAAAGGTATGCTTTGCTCTCAGTTGAAATCAGTGAGGCTGACCCACAGGAGCATTGCAATGTGTCTTCTGGCCTATCATCTGAATTAAGAGCTATCAGACAGACAGAAACCCAGCTCTGAGTTTTGGCTCTGACAGTAAAAGCAAGGCTGCAGGTGAGGCAGCAGATCAATTTGCCCAGAACTTTCCAGCTCACTGGGTAAAATCTCATTTCAGTGTAAAATGTTCTACTGCTAAGACAGAAAGCTGTGTATGAAGTGCAGACATCTAACTGGCAGGCTGCAGTGATGTGCTGGCCAGGCCAGAGATTTATACTAGCCTGCACCATGATTAGGTCACTGGCAACCTGTGGAAACAAAGCAGGTTGTACTACAAAGCAAAGGAGCTGCTTTCCAGGTCCTGAAGAGAGGGCTTATGTTTGCCAAAATATTCAGAAGCATCATAAACAGCCAAATGGAGACCGACATAAGTTCTTTATCTGAGACGTTTTATCTTGTCTGCCAAGTCCTTAGCTCCTGAAACAAAGAAACCCTGTCTTTGCTCATGCAGAGCATCTACAGCCAAAAGCTAGAGGTGACTGACTTTGCCCTGTCAAGCTGCTCTCTGTGCCTACAGGTCCTTCCCAGAACCACGCTCCTGGCACAGGCTCAGAGCCAGGGCAAGCCTAAGAGAGAGGAAGGGGTCACTGGCATGCACTGGTACCAGAGGTGATGGAGGGGGTGAAGGTATCATCCCCACTGGTCTTCAGATGCTGCTTTCTTGGAAGAAAGGCCAAATCTGCTTGGGATGTGCAAGAACAGGATTGGGAATTGACAGCAGAAATCCAAGGGGACCCAAAGAGGGGCAAAAGCGCCAAGGGAGACAGAAATGTTGGTCTTTTGCGAAGCATAGAGCAGGCAGCTGTGGGTGGAGGAGAGCTTGTGAGGCCATATGACTTCCAAGAGAGCTAAATGAAACCTGTGAAGGCACGCTTTGGGCTTCGTTTGGCCACTTTATTAAATTAAGCAGACCTGCACTGGCTGGCTACGTAATCCAGAGGCTGAATTTTGCAGGTCGTTGGTCACACCCAAGTTACCTGTAGAGATCAGCGTTTGCATTAAGGACAACTTAATGACTCCAGGGTCAAATGGAGACAGTCAAGGGAAAGGGCATCAAGGGACCCCTTTAGTACGACATATGTCCTTTACTGTGGTAATCACCACCCTCACTATTCTGCTTTGCAAATGATGTTCTGAATTACAGCAGTTTACAGTGTCAATAATTTCCCCCCATCTTTTATCACTTTTTCATCATGATTATTATTTTGTCCCTGTTGGTTTCCTTCCTGCATTTTTTAAGTGCTTCCAGACAAGCTTGCTGCCCAGCACCCTCAGCATACGTGCTGTTGTATTCCCTTGGAGAAGCTGGCTGTTTCCTTACAGGGACACAGTTGGTGCTGGTTAGTGGATTTCTCTGTAAAAGACATTCGAGAGTATTCCCTGCTTTTTGGAAGTTTTCTTTCCATTCTGAAACATCTTTCTCCTTATGTCGACAGTCAGTTGAAAATTCATGTTTGCTTTCAGAAGGAGGTTGGGTTTTATTGTTTTCCTTTAGTGACTGAAGGCATATGCAGATCTCACAAGCCTAGTCCTGTATGGAGAAGCATCTTCTAAGTTAACAAAATAATACTGATAAAAATTGTGATTTTTAGAGGTCTGAATTATGAATGAAGTTCTATTTAATGGGTGCTCTTGGATGAGCCATACTACATAAACCAACAGCAAATTAGGCTTAAAAGCCAGATCGATGTTGCTTAAAATCTTAGGTTGCATTTAAAAATAATAAAGGAAAACATGAATAAAAGAAGTAGACTGGGATTCCGATCTGCAGAGCCATTCTTTCCTATCAATATTAGACTAAGAATTTCAGGCCTTGAAAGAAATCCTCCTCTCTATAAAGCCCTCAACAAAATTAGGTCAAGCAGGCAAATACAAGAGCTGTGGTGGGTGAACAATTCATATTAAACATATATCTCATCTGGGCCATGGTGAAGACTTGTACTAACAGTTATGTACAAAAAGCTTCGACATTAACAGAGCAAGAAGTAAAAATGCAACTTTTCCATCCTGAAGCCCTTAACTTTGAACAGGTAAATATACCCTCAACATCATGAAAACAATGGAACATTCTCAACGAGGTTGTTAAGTCCTGTACACAGCTCCCCTAGGGGATGAACTCAGTGTTGCTGAGCAGGAGGGTACTTATTTACAAATGGGATGTAGTCCCTGAAGAGATTTGTTAGCTGCATGACTTACTTGCCCTGTCAGAAAAGAAAGGATGTCTCTGGCTTAAACCCATGGCAGCAAACTCACAGAACTAATTAAAGAAGAAAAATATGATCAACAGGAATTGTAAGAGGAGAAAATAGAAAGAATTAAAGATATTTTTATTGCATTCTTATACCACCAGACACAGCTGACTTCTGTCCTGAAATTCTGAAGCTGATAATGTCTTTGACCTTCTGATACTAATTTCAAATAAATATTTGAAAACTGAGAACATTTCAGAAAACCAAAGTGTGCTAATGTTCTGCCAATATTTAAGAAAAGTACTACACTGTGTTCAGACCAACAAAATACTTGATCTGAATTAGGTCTTGGGTAAAATAGTAGTCAAATTGATACAGATACCAAATGATGGTTAAAAAACAAAACTATAAATCCTGATAACATAATGCAAGAAATGTTATTGTTAAACAGAAGATATATACATCTTTGATGCAGTTTCTAATGACCAATGCAAAAGATCTGCATAATGGGGTGCATATAGATTTTGTAAAGTAATTTGCTCAATATGGCATGGTATTTGAAGTTAGCACTGCAGGAAGGAACATATTTTAAATAGATTAAGGATTGTGTGGAGGATGAATCCATAAAACTCAATGAAAAAGTAATCATCACTGGAGAATTATTATCAAATTAATTATGTAAGAAGGCACTTTGCATTGAGCCATTGTTTGGCTGGCAATCTTCAGTGTATCCATAACATGGAGGAGAAAATATAAAATAGATAAAATCTGCCAGTGGATCAAACCTGGTGGTCCTGTGCAAAATGAGAACACGGCAGTTGGAGAACACACAGTAGGCTTACAGCTAATGATTAACTTGCAACATGAAATTGGGACACAGCTGAGGAGACCTAGAAATGTAGCATAATGATTTTGCTTTGAATTTACCAGACGCTGAAGATTCAATGCTGCTGTCAACCAGAAAAAGATGATAAAAATTAGAGAGCGCAGGTAAAAAAGAATACCAGAAACAGCTGAAGAGATGGAGAAATTATTTATATGGCGGCATTTAAGCTGCTTCTGCTGTTTTGATTATCAAAAAGATGGGTCTTGGTTGCTTTATTTGAATACCTTCATGTCTGGGGCAAAGCAAATATTACATTTTTATTTAATCCATACAAGAAATGGCAACAAGAATCTGTAGCCATATATTTTTAGCAGTGCTCAAGGAAAACTATCAAGGGAAGTGGTGAGTTCTTCATCTCATGCAGTCACCAAACAGGGGTGCCTTTGACAGTACTGAGAATGATGTGACAAGAATGGGGGGAAAAGAGCTCCTTCAAAACACAGCCATGGGATCTGAATGTGTTTAAATCCAGCCTAACCCGGTGTTGACAGGAAAGGTGCTTGGCCATATTGCTTCACTCTGATCCTTTCGAGGAGGCAGTTAGTGAACTCTGAAAAAACCTTAAACAATGATCTCAAAGTTGTTCTTCATTTTCCTGTAAATTATAGTAAAAGAAGTAGATTAGTAATGAAGTTTCAAGCAAGAAACCTTTTGTCTGCTCCCACATCCTTGGCTCACCAGGTGTTGGTTTTCATTAACAGAATGCAGTTATATTTGAGAGGACAAAGATCTGGGTGCTGGTGACATTCATCACCAACATTTAACTCCATGTCTGCAGAATGATCCAGCACAGTGGATAAGACAGACAATGGAATTGTGAGCCACCTGCACCTACTCTAATCTTTTTGTCATCTGGGAGAAGTTACAAGGCCAATGGCATCTTCTGCAACTCTGCATGAGACCAGAAAAAGTTCTAGATGGTCTTTCCGTGCTCCCTTTCAACATTCCCATCTTGACTGGTGTGTCTAAAAATGTTGATTTAGGTGCAGAGGTGATTATTTCTTAAAGTGACAGAGTTGTGGGAATCAGAAATATAAAAAAGTTTTTCTTGAATTGAGTGCTAGCTAGTGTTTCAAACTCAGAAGGTGCCCTTGTGATGGGTATTTTGCAGTTGACAGTCAATTGCCTCATAACTCCCCTCAATTTATTCTTAAATCAAGCAGTAGAGTATTTATTGAGTGTTGGGTAATTGCTGAATAAATGCTATTATTTTCTTTTAAACAGAGAGCCAGTTGCCAAAGTTGTGTCTGACAGGCAATTTAGACTTATGGGGAAGTTGTAGTCTGGAGTTTTCACCTGGACAAGCAATGTTAATTGGATTTGGGAGATGAATGCTAATAGGAGTCCATTCTCATCACTAAGGTTGTGTTTATGTGGAAGGGTGAATTCAGAAGAAAGGGATTCGAACCGAAGGGAAGCTAGAAAAGATGTGTGTTTGGGATGGCTAATGTTTCAAGCCCTTTAGAGGAGGTTGCACACAGATTTGAAGGTGAGTGTGCTGAGAGCCTGGGAGGCTGCAGAGCTGCTGTGAAGCCCTGGATCTGTGTTAAGTTTGGGTTGGTGCAAAAAACCCTTTGAATAGTCAAATGTGTGTTTTGGAGTTGCTGTGAAACATATCCCTCTGGTGTTGAGGAAATGTGAACTTAAATTGGGTATTGCAATCCATGATGTCATGGAAACATTATATAGCGATATATCTACTTTAGGGTCCTCTTTTGAGCAGAGCCCATCATAAGAGGATGGTAACTTTTCGAATAGTCCTCGTACTGAGATTTAATTGGGTTGCTCTGTTCATGGAGTCTGCTCTTTTTTTTTTCCTAGCACAGGTGAGTCACTAATGCCATCTGCTTTATCCCTTTCTTATGCTGGGTACCTGAAAAGTAAATTTCACTTTCACAGCTTTCTTGAAAACAGAAAAGGATCAGAGTTTTTAAACGCACTTAGAACATATTTTCATGAAGTGCTGTGTTTTTTTTTTTTAAATCTTAGTGCTAGCTGGCACATTTTCTCCAGTTGTAACCATTTACAGGCTCTTCATGGGTTTTGGTCTCTGTGCAGCATGCCTACAGGGGAGTTTTTGGTCAGAACTGGGAATAAACACTGAGAACCAGAATGTATTTGCCCCCTCCTAATGGCAAGGTTATTTTAAGAAACTGTTAAATACTAGGTACGTGCTGCTGGTTTTAGTTCTTTCTGTGAAAAATGAAGCTTGTCCTTGAGGAATTTGTTCTGTTACTTGGAATTATGCTAGCGAAGACATGATTCACCCTTTTTCTGGCTGAGAATCTAGTCATTCTCCACAGAATGATCTCTGAGATGTGTATCAATAACCTCAGATCTCAGCAGGGCTTCACTTCTGTCCCATAGATGACATAGCACAGAGAGCACGCGGGTGGTCTGCCAGAGCCCATGCACCAGCGTCAGGGAATGCTGCACGTCGTGCAGTTTTCCATGCAGTAAATACATAGACTTATTGTGAAGCACAGATTATTTTACTGCCAACAAGATGCACGCACCATTTTAAGGCAGTGTGCTGCACCTGCAATTCACAGGGTCGTTCCCGATGAAAGGAACAGTTCAAGACTAACCCTCTATCTTGCACTGTGTGCCAAAAACCAACAGTAAGCAACTACTGCACTAACTCTGCAATATATTTTTGGGGCAATGCTGAGCTCTGTTCTCCATCTCCACCTGAATTTCTGCTCTCTTTTCAATGTGGTAAGACAGTTGTCCAGGAGCACTGTGTTAGGTAATATCCATTTTAGACAGAATGAAAATGAGTGGAAATTGCACTACCAGGGGGAGCAAAGTCCATATAGCAGAGAAAGATTTAATTCTGCCCAGAGCAAAGGTACTGAAACTGAAGTACACAAATTAATTTACTTCTATAATTTCATAACAAAAAATGAAGCCAGATGTAATGCTATTTTGCCATTGATTCTCACCGAACTATGGCTCATTAGTTACTTTATGTTGCTTGGCAAGGTCTGTTTACATCCACAGAAATTCAGCTAATTCAATGAGTCCTTTCTCTCCTCACAGACATCCCAGTATTCTTGCCTGTCTGACCATGCCCTGTGGGTTTGCCATCCATGTGCTGTATGCAGAGCTGAGCACATAAGCTTATTTTGAGGAGGAAAAAAACCCCTGTAGAGATGCATTCCAGCTACACTGGCAATCATATGGGCTATTTCAGGCCAGGCCTGAAAATATTTCACCATGATTCACTCTACTTTTTCTATGTTTTTATGAGACCAGAGATCAGAATCATGGAACTTGGGTCCAGGACTCTTTGAAATACCACATTTGAGGAGCAGAGTTGAAACCTCTTTTAGTCCAAGCCATGGCTCTTTCAAACCCTCTATTTTGACACAGACTAAAATGACCTTTCCAAAACTTCTTTTAACATGCGTACTTTGCTGTCCCTGATACCACACACATATTGCACCCTTGTGTTGGACAACAGGTGATGGAGGACAGTGGGAGAGCACCTGATGATCAGTATGGAGTCTTGGAACACTTCCTGCATGCTTTGAAGGGCCAGCAGAAGATCATGGTAGTTGACAATCAGATTGGGGTTGCTCGTGAGCAGACTGGTATTTCCACTTTGACTGGAACCAAGGGTGCCCTGGGATCAGGATCGCACCCCTCTGTTTGCTCTGCCATGTAATGACCTAGTGAGGTCCCAGGGACCCTTCCTTAGCTGATTTAAAGGTAATTATCAGCCCTGATAAATGTGTGTTACATGTTTGTTTGCTTTTTTCCTACAATCAAGTCTTTATTAGTGCTGATGGCAGGAACTAGCCATGGTATTTCACAACACATTCTGTGTATCTGCAGTGAAGTGGCGCATTTATGATAACAATATAAGCAGACAGATAAGCAAATATCCAAACAGACATTTTCCTAATCCTTTATGGCTTTCGGTAAACTTCGGGTTGGGTTTAAGGAGACTTGCTTATGATCCTCAAATGGTTTTCTACTGTGATTGCCTTCAGATTTGCTAATTTTCCCTTTATTATGAGAACAAACCATTGAGACAAAAGCCATCCCAGGATTTAATCTTTCCCAAACCAGCAGTTGGTATTATTTCCAGTATATAGTTCAAAGTACACAAATCACGAGTTTAAAACTATAGCTTAAAACTCCATTCCAGGCGCACTAAATATTATATTCACTTTACTCAAGATATATTTCCTCAGCAGCACAGGAATATAATCTTGACTTGGTCTCCCATTTCCATGAAATTCTTTGTTTAAGTCATTCCACAGAGAATTTTGTAGGCAAGGAGCCAAATAAGTAAGTGAATGAATTGCTAGCAAATTTTTGACTGCACTGAATGGTAAATGATCTCAACTTTATTCCCATTTTCAGATCTTTACATGATTTTTATGCAAACTGGAAGGATTGTTTAGAATGTCTCATCTTACCTATGCTCTCTGTATACACACACACACACTCTCATTTTCAGGATTTCAAGTCAATGTGTCAGCCAATGAAACTTCAGGGAGGCACAGCTTTTGATCTTAGGAAAAAACACTGCGATGTGCCACTGGACTAATATTTAATACATGCAAATTCTAATCACAAACCAACAGTTTTTTTTTTTCACTTAAAACATTGAGGATCCCCATTCATGGCTTTCTCACATTTCAAGGATGCTGAAAATGCAGCTGTTGTTAAGACACACTAGACTCTCCTCAGCAAAAGTCTTGCTCTCTTGGCACCAAAACACCCATATCCCTCTCACCTTGCAGGTATTTGAAACACTATAGATTTGCCTTCTCACCTCGACTAAAATAACAAATTGGAAACCAAGCTGGAACAATAAATTTTTCCCCTTTTCCCCACAGTAAGTTTCTGCACATACAGGAATGAAGCAAAGCCATGAAGTAAAAGTAAGCAATTGGGAAATTAATTAATTGACATCCTGAGGTAAACAACAAAGCTTTAAAAGAAACCAAACCAGCCCATTTAACAGGAATGAATAACATGACTAAACTCAACTAACACCCCAACAATAACAGCAGCATCTTTCACAGATTCTAGGCAAGCTAAGTTCAAGCCAGCAAAATACTTTCCAGTTTATAAAAGTTTTAAAAACTGCCAGGGGATATGTCCTGGCCTTCACAGCAATGGAGCAAGAATGAGCTCCAGCAAATCACATGGAAAAAGCATAAGGGGAGCAGATTTTCCAGGCGTTAATTCAGTGCAAAAGGGGGTCTCCCTTCCAATATTGCAGAGCACTCATGTGTTAGTGGTCTCCTTTCTCACATCACTGAGCCCTGTTGGATGGATTGCAGGGGGTCTCTTTCCAAATACCCCTAAGTCCAAAGAAAAGGAAAGTTCTCTCTTTTCTAGTATCAATCAATTATTAGAAAATGGATATATAGAAGGTCACAGGTTTTGCTGGAGAGGGTTTTTTTTTTTGTTGTTGCAGGAGAAGGCAGGAATAGCTATAAGGACTTTGGCATATAGCCCTTATGGAAAAATATATGATCGATTTTAATAGAGTGATAGTCTTCCTACAGAATTCAAAAGTCAATTTGTATAATTGTATAGGAGGGATGATGGATAAAATTTCTATTGCACTTTTTGGGCTTCACTCATTACATTCCAAAGGATTTTTCCATAAGTGAATAAAGCTGAATATAGTGTACTGGATGCCTCTACACTTTACCTACTGGAATACCTCTGAGTGAGCTTTACAAATACAGAGGGTCTTTAAAAGTCTGCAGGTACTACAATGTGCATTCACTTTTATATGTTTTCATGATATTGACGTGTTAGGTCTTGTATAGTTTTCTTGAAGCACATTTTCATGATCTTTTAATTTGAAAAAGCCAAACAAATTGGCAAATCAGATAATAATTTAAAAATGTGTGCTTTTTCTGGTTTTGTGTTGTTAGAGAGTCAGTTATTGGTTTTGGCTCTTTTATGGGGACAACACAAACAACATGATCAGTTTGTGTAGATTTCCATGAGATTACTTTGAATGAGAAATCTTACAAAAAAACCTTTGCAAACACTCATATTAGTCTGTCATATTAGTTTTGTTAGACTTCATGCTCACTCTGCACCAAGCCTTCTGCTATTTCCCTCCACCCTGCTCAAAGGGAGTGTGCAGGGCATCCAGGCCGGGTCTAGACAATATCTAACAGTTCTGTGCCCTAAAATAGATGTTGAGCACCTGATTATACTGATGGGTCTCAAAATCATCTTGTTTTTTGGACAGGGATAGATGGCTAAGACCAGTGAAATGAATTATTCTGGGCAGATGTCTAGCAGTCTCCATTGCCTGTGGGAGTTGTATTGATAACTAAATAACTTAGCTGGGGTGTCTATGGTTTTGAGGTGCAATGTTTTGTGGGCTGAACTCAACCCTAAGCAGGCACAAATGCAGTGGACATGGTCACCAGTTCTGGAGGATTCCTCAGGAGGAATTCTCTAAAGAAAAGTACTGCTTTTCTCAGCATCCAAGAAAACATTTTTCTCATACACATTGTGCTTCTAAAGCTGAGAACGCCTTCATTCACTTTGGATATGACTTATAGCAAGAAATAACCCAAATGTCTAGTTCAAACTTTCCTAGCTGACCTAACAAAGTAAATAACCAAGTTAACATTTTTATTGTCTCCCATTGTTCCTGTCTTTCCTTCTTGACCTTTCAGCTACTCAGAAATTTATAACAAATCCTTCTGTTTACCACTGTATTATAGATAACCCTTTTAAAACTGTAGGCTTTCAGCTGTGCAGCTCTAATCCAACAACAAGCTGCTGAGCCCTACTGTGGTCAAATGTGTTTATTTTCCAGGCCATGAACAAGCTAGAATATACTTCACAGTTCAGAACCTGTGGATGTTTACATCTTAGCCCTTCCTGGGTCACAGAGCCCTTCCTATATTTGTTTGCTTTGGTTTTGTAAGAGCTGGAAGAACAAAAGGCAAATTTTAAGTTTCCCGCATCCTCAAATTTCCCATTTGCAAAACATAATAAAATCTGTCAAAATAATGTCAAAAGAGATTTTTTTTTAAAATATTTGTGAACTATCCAAGCTTTGGCTTATTTCTCTAGATACCTCAGTCTCCCTGACAAATCATATGCACCAGGAATGTCCAGCTGCATCTTCTGCAAGGAGAATTAGGGGGAGGGGGTGGGTATGTTTGTGCTGTTCCTTGAGTGAGGCATTATGGCTATTCCTGTTGGCTGATCCACAGGTTCTGCAATGAAAGGCATCCTGGACATCTAAAATCAAAAAGACTCCATAATATTATCAGGACACGAATAGGATGCAGCTAAAGAAATTCAGGAAGAAGCCATGGGTTGTTTTTAGTTCAGTGTGGGATGCAACTTCTGTTTGTTCATCTTTGGTAAAAGTACAAATAGAAGTATGTGTTTTCCAGGAAAATAGCAAAGCTGGAAGTTTCTGCCCGCCCCTTGAAACTCTTCTACCGTGGGCAGTGTGAGAGTAGCTGGTACAGACAGCTGCTAGGGAACACACCAAAGGCTCAGAGACCTGCACCAGGTGCTTTCTGGGCTAAGAATTGCTGAATAGGTAGAGGCAGTCTCAGGAGGAATATACAGTTCACATTTTCCTTCTTAGTTAATTTGGAATGACCATTTTTAATCTATATTCGGAGGCTGTTCTGCAACTAAAGAAAGCATTTGAAGACCCAGAAGTTGCACAGAAGTTTAATGTCTTCTGTCAAATGAAGTAGTGTAGTGTTTCCTTTTTACCAATTGTCCAAATGCTCCACATTAAAAAATATTGCCCTTTTTTACTCTTTATCATTTTATATTTCTGAAGTAAGCACCATACAGATTTCTTTCGTACTGCCTAATTCCACTCTAATAATATCTTTGAATCCAGAGTTTACTGAAAAATTAATGAAAAGTAATTCATTTTTTATGAGTAGAAGAAATATTTTCTAGAATAAAAAGTGGAAAAGCACTTGTAAAACCTTCAAGTGAATTTGTACAAAATAATCAGGTTTTATGTGCATATTGTTGGAGGGAAATTTCCTATTGTTTCCCACTGACAACCTGATTTTTACTGCTAAACCTGCAAATACCACCACTGTAGTGTAGTTAATTTAATGTGACCATACAATGGTCAGTGCTGGGTGACAGTATGTAGGGGCAAGTTTGGAAGGTACAAAGTTGAATGCTCAGCTTACCTTTGTTTGAACCATCCAAACTACTGGAGTTTGCAGGAATGAGTCGGAAATCTTGTGAGAAGACCATTTCAGGAGTGATTTATGATGTTTCATTTTTCCAGTCAGGATGGGGAAAACCCATTTGAAGGTTAGTCAGAACCCCACGTGAGTGGATCTCGATCAACCCCAAATAATGAACTATGTGGTACATGGTTTCTCCTTTGCAGCAACCACAAGTCCCGTGTTGGTATCTGGTTTAATTTCATGCAGGAAAAAGATATTGCCTGCCAAGTAGAAGAGGTCCTGAGGGACTGCTTCTGCAGTTCTGAAACCACATCAAGTGCCAGAGCTGACTTCTGCTTGCACTGCATACATGTGTGCAATGAAGATTTCTACTTTTCTTCTTGCTGTGGAGATAGCAAGAAAAGTGGAAACTGGTCATTCAGCTTGCATGCCTGTCCCTGTGACTCTTGCTAGAAAGCAAGAGTTATTTCTAGTCCAGATTTTGTGGGCTTAGGGTTTGTTGCTGTAAGAACTATGGACTTGTGCCATCTCTATTCTCTCCTCAGAAGAGGGATACCTAACAGATCTGTGGCTCTGTATAAGCTGTAATAAAAATAAATCCAGTGAGTCTGGGGTGATAAGTTTCCTCCATCAGGAAATGCTCTGTGGAAGTGGAAATAGAGTTGAACTTAGAAGAAAGATCCCTGCAGTCAGGAGTTGCATCTGAATTGGGTATTACTTATACAGGGCAGATGGATGTGTACGTCTTTATGGTGCGTATCCTGACCCTGCGGATCTTAGGATTCACCACAGGAAGTGAAAAAGTATGTTGTAATGAGGCAGATGCAGCTGCTGCAGCTCAAATAGAGTTGAAACAAACAAAGTAGTGTATAGAAATCTTTAGGACACTGAACAGTGCTGTTACCTTGGACAGCCTTCGTTGCTTGCTGTATAGAGACAGGGTGAACAATCTCCACTCTCAGCAGCGGCTTAAGAAATTCTCCCACTGAACCACAAGAGGTGCAGACCCCTCAGCCATGCAATGCCTGCAATGATGGTGTGCAACAGATGCAATTGCCCTGGAAATTCCAGCCTCACATCCTAAAAGTGGGAGGTGTCATCTATTTTCGATTGGGGGATATAGTCAGGCATGTCACCTCCTACCTTACCTTGGCACCTGGGCCAAAAACAAAAGGAGTTGCATTCCCAAGGCTGGACTGAGTGCTCAATCTTGTCCTGGTTGACTTTGCAATAGGATGTTTGGGAAACATATATTTCATTTTCTGCAGGAAAACCACTGTCCAGGTGTGAGTTCCAGCACGTGAGAGGGTGGACACAACAGGAGAGCCTTGCTGTGAGCCTTGTGGGAGGCACAGGCACAGCCAGACACACTGTGCTGCTGCTGGCAGCCTTGGCACAAAACGAGGCTGGCTGTGCTCTTCCGAGAGGAGCTAACAAGTGCAGCATTTTGTTGGCATCATACAGTGTAAGCACGATACATGCTATTTATTTTCTTTCAGAGTAGAAATGGAGAAAGCAGCTAAATTGACTTCTTTTCAGCCTCTTCCAAAATTTAAGACACATCAGACAGAGAGTTAAGACCAAGTTGGCTGAGACCAGTTAATGAAGTTTCAATAGAAAAGGCTTTTAATCAGGGAAGACTGACTCCTTCACAAAAATTGCTATGATATCTTTTTAGTTACTCTAACTTCCTATTGTAAATTTCCAATTAAAACAATGCTGATCATTAGGCACATAACTCATGTACATGTGCATTTTGTTGCATGAAGTAATTTACAGCCTATGGACTGGTGTCAGATCTATTTAAAAACATGTGCAGAGGATGTTCTCAACTGCTTATCTCTGTTTGTCTGTCAGCCTTTAGTTCTTCATCTATAAATGCACGCAAACATTGTGTTCTCAGGCTCACATTTTTCCGGCATATACTGGCAGGCCTAAATTTTGAACTGCCGGCAGATTGCAATGTGGATGCTTTTAGTCATTTTTTTATTAAAACGTCGATGTTAAGCTATCAGAGATAATCAATATAACACAGACATTTGAAAAAATAATGTTATTTCTAGTTTGTCTCAGTGAGATCTAGAAGCTGGGAGTAGAGAGAGGTTCAGATGATCTTTGTGATCAAAACATTTTCAGCAACTTTTTGCTGAAGGCATATTGATCCATGAGCTACAGTTTGGTTGCAAGGTGCTCTCTGTCCCAGCAACTGTAAGGATCTGACATGTGCAAAGCCTAACTTCAAGGATGACAGTGTTGCAGTACCCAGCCTTGCCTTTCCTGCTACGCTCTGAGAACCCTAGGTAAAAGATAGGGACAGGATGTATTCGCAAATTTCATACTCTTTTGAGGAGGCCTTTTTTTTTTTTTTTAATATTGTGCAGAAAAAAATAAAATATCAAAATATATTGTGTGTCTATTTCTGTGTCTGAGGCCTCTCATTTATACTTACCAAATCTCTGGATCAATGCAAGGAGTGATTTAGGCAAAAAAAAAAAAGGTCGTATAAATAGAAACAGAAGACAGCAGAACAGCCATGCTGAGATAATGAACTTGACAGGGAAGACAGCAGTGAGAATTATGGGATGTTGATGCTCTCCCTGTGAACCCAATCCAATTCCTGTTGTTTTGTACCATTCAAGAACATGTACGGGAATTGTTTATGATCAATGGAATGAAAAAGAAGGGAAGACAGACAGCGATCTCCTTTGGCTGGCCTTTCCCAGAGAGCCTGACACACTCATGACTCAGTGAAACAAACACGTTGAAATCCTCAGCCCAGTCCTTTGGAGGTTGTGTAACCAAAAAGCCATTCCAGTCAACTGGACACGTTTACTTATTTGCTTTGTTTATATTTCAGTAATATCTGAATGATTCTGCGCTGTATTTTGGCATTTGTTCAGACCTCTTTGTTTTGATTTCTTACATATATATATTAAGATTAGAACTGCTTGAGCTGAGGAAATTCATGGGAGTTACTACCTGGCATTCCACGAGGCTTGAAGGAGAGATCAAGGTTCCAAGTCTATAAGGGCCAGTGTGAAAAGCAAATGAGAAAGAAGGCACAGAAGGCAGCTTTTGTTGTGTAGGTTTGGGGGCAGATTTTTTATTTCAGGACATGCAGGAAGAAATCACTGTCCGTGATGGGGAAAACAGACTGTAGACACTGTAGAAATCCTGCTAGAGCTTGACATCCAATAGCTCTCCTGCTGCACATGGCCGTGCTGTGCCCTTGCCCTTGGGGTGAATAAAACAAATCCTGCCTCAGAAGAATGGGAAACAAAGTCTCAGGCAATCCACACTGATGCTAAAAGGTAGAAATGAGTTTCCTTTGCTTCTCCTGATGTATGTAATGTTTCGCAGCTTGCTAGAGATCCTGCTCCTCAAAATGAGGTGTAGCCAGAAAAGAAGGAGACATTACTTGTTGATGTCCAACAGTTTTATTTTCGTTATTCTTTCATGCTTACTGCAGACACAGATTTGGAATTGTCCCTAACAAGTAAATGAGGGAATAGTCTTATAGGGAGGGTGATTAGGCTTATAGCAGGAGAAGGAGGCTCCATTCTTTTCCCCTTCTTTGGGTTCTGAAGTACCAACCTGGGCAGGAGCAGCTCCTCCTCCTCCCTGGGCCACTTTCCCCTTCGAAGCAGCCTGTGGGATGTGTGAGCACTGTCTGTGTGCTCTTGGACTGAGCTGTGCCTCCTGCCTAGACCCTGCTGCCCTGGATGAGCCCCTCAGGAGCAGTCTCTCCCAGGGTTTGCATGTCTCCCCCAGGGCACTCTGTGCCTGTCTGTGGTGCGAAGGCTCCCAAGGTCATGGGCTATCTCTCAGCGTGAAGCTCAGCAGAGATTCCAGCAAGGTAATGCAGTGAGACAAACGATAAAATGACTCATAATAAATAGCCATAACTTCACAAAATGAGTTTACCATTTCCCTCCCCTTCCTTGCCTTCCCAATGTAATAAATGCACTCATTGTCACTGCCTTTTGGGGTTTTTCACTGCGTTCTGGCAGCAAAGTACCCTGAGTCATAAGCAGAAACAGACTAATATTAATAGCAAATGTATACAATTAAGCTATGAATGTTACCCATCTCTAATAGATAGACTCTCAAGATGTGCAGAAGTTGGAATTAATCCAAAATTGCTCCAGATACTCTGGATTTGCATGACTCCTATCTTCTTCCAGGAGCATAAAAAACCTATAACGTTACCATTAAAAAACTTGATCTATAGCTGGTTTTAAATATATTCACACTCTGGCACGAAAGAAATGAAAACAACCCTTAATCTCACCGTGTATGTGCTTTGGCTTAAATCTTCCTTTTTACCTAAGTGATGAACCATTGCTGGGTACATTTCATTAGCAGATAGCAACAATACCCCACATTCTCTAATGGACCAGTAAGGTGCTGCCTAACATTGCAAAAGTTCTATTTAAAACTATTTTGTGCCCACAGAATAAGCGTAATTTTAAAAATATTTAAATTTATTTTTTTAAAAAATCCAATGAATGACATGTATGAAAACATTTTCCATAAGGTTAAAATCCTGCCAGAGCCAGTGGTGTGGCAAGACAAGGCATGCTTTGCCAGAAATTCCCATCTCAGGTGTTGTCATGAGTTAAATTTTCCTCTTGTATAAAGATGACGTAAGATGATCCCTTGGCACTACCCCATCACTCCCATGCCACAACTTGACAGCTGGAGCTGTCTGTGGGATGTCCTTCTGGCTGTGACCACTGACACGCTCCCAAAAAAAATGAAACTTTTTTGGAAGCAGATGGAGATCAGGGAAACTTGAGTGTTGGTGAGCTACACCCTGAGGACAAATGGATGTGATGGATGAGGGAGAGTGGAAGACGAACATAAGACATTTTTGCCATTGCAGGAAACCTTCCTCATCTGTCAGCAGCTGCCAGTACTCAGTGTTACACGGGAAGCAAAGAAAGATGTGATGAACAAACCGGGGCAACTGCATGCTGTGACACCACAGCCACGTGTCACTCTGGAAACCATTTCTGCCACAAGTGTCAGCCTGTTTGCACCCTGAGCCAACACAGCTGGTCGTTCTTTCAGATGGTCCAACTTTCCCCCATCCTTGTTGCTCGTGGTGTCGAGGGAACTGCTATTTGTTTCTCCCACATTTTTCTTTCCCCCTTGCCTTGCCCTAAATGCCTGTGAGGAGCCAGCCTGCAGAGCCATCTGCATGCTCTCCCTCTCGATTTCTTGGCCAGAGGAGACTGAGTTCTGACTGGGGACTGCTGATGTGTTACACAGAGCAAAAGCACGGTCCCAAATGTGGGATCCTCCTACCTCAGTCAGAAGCTTTGGCTGCTCAGCTGATTTAATTTTGTAGCTGAAAATATTATTAGCGGTAATAAATTTGTCCGCCCTTTTGGAAATCCAGCCAGTGAACCTTTACTCTCCTTTGTAATGGGATGGAAAAGGATGGGGAAGGGCTAAAGTCCTAAAAAAAAATACTGCACCAGAGAGCTGCAGAAGCACAACGCACCAGTCATGTGAGAAGAATGTTCGCTCTCATCCCATGGGGCTGATGTAAGAAACACCAGTGGAAAGGGTTCAAACAGAAATAAACACACACACACAAAGGCTGCGTCGCCAGTCTCATGAAAAATTAATACCAGGCAACCAGGCAGTGGCTCCTTTGTGCCCCACATCTCTGCACAAGTGAGATCAAACTTGGTCCTTACCAGGGAAACGCAGAGCAGCTGCCTGGGTCTAAATCCCGGGCAGACTTGAACGGAATAGTGAGTTGTAGGAGATAAGAAGCAAAAAGCCTGCATAATTCTGCAAGCTGACTCGTGGTGTTCCCTTCACAGCTGACGTTTGCAGAGCACCCACTGAAGTGTGTTTTTTTGGAGTATAACAGTGCAGGACTAAGTGTGAGGGTCTTGGAGCTTGTATTCACTAGGGTTTGTATTTTTCTAGAGAAAGATGAGTACGAGTGCAAAGAGTTCTGGCTTTGAATTTCTTCTCCATGTTCAAGTCCCTCTGACACATTCACACTCACATTTGTGACAAGTGATCATACATGTGAGGAAAAGTGAAGAAGATCCTCCAGAATGATAATTTTACTATGGTAATAGGAAAATATTTAAATATGCAACTAGTATAGAAATTCAAATCATGCCATGCAACTTTACAGACAGGAATAAATCTACACTTCAGAAGCAGACCCTGTCTTCATAGCAGTGGTGGCGTTCATGAAATGCGGTGGTTGCTCCTCTGCATGGCAGGAAGACACAGGCTTTCCTGCACCTCCCTGGCCGTACAAGACCATGGGCTACTTGTGGGAGCTTCCTGAAGGCCCACTGAGCCTGCTGGGCTGCAGTGCTGTCAGACAAACCCCTCTGCCCTCAGCAAAGGAGCCCCTTCCGCACTTCTCCCTAGCTCTTCTTTTTGGGGGAGGTCCTGGGTCCAGGCCATGCACTGGCAGATGGGAGGGAAGAGGAGCACTGATGAGCCCTGCAGGTGAGCTGTCAAAGCAGCCACAGCAGCACGTGCTCATGCTCACTTGGAAGAGGGTGATCTTCTTCATTATACACATGGTTGCTGCTTTCAGTTTTTGCTTTTTCTTTTTTCCTGAAAGGAGAAAGGAAAGAGAAGTGTGAGTTTGCAAGATATGTGGAATACCTAGCATGTGGAGGGTGAAGATGGTTTGTTTCTGGTGAAAAGTCTTTTGTTTGGCAAACTGCAGACTACCATGCCACTGGGCTGGTGCAAACTCTATCTTTCCAGTAAAACATACTTGGACAGTTTTTCCCAGATCTGTTGAAAAAGGAAACATTTTACTCCCAGGAACTGTTATCTATTTCTCATAATTGCAAGAGAGATGTTTTGGTAGACTAGCTTTTATTACTTTACTGAGGGTCAAACTTCTGCATTGCATAAAGATGAGATGGATTAAGGATCTGCTGTTGTCAGTGGATGCCTTTTGAAGCTGGGATCAGAGCACCAGCAAAGAATCATTCTTAGTGCCTCTGATTGTTAGATAATTGGTAACCTGATGTTTCTTCTTTTAATAGCACCAGTGTTGTGATGCTCTGCTTTCTAAACTGGGAAAAGTTAAAAATGGGTGTAAGAAAATGGAGATTCCAGTATTTCTTTTGGTGGACAATCTCCCTTCTTTGATTTACAAACACCTGCTGAAGGAACTAGTGACCTTTCTAACGAAACGTGAAAGTCGCCTAATTGAACTACATCCCAAATCCATGTGACCCTCCATATATTTTCAGTCCATGGCCAGCACCAAATGCTCCAGAGAGGGCATAAATAGCTTTGAGGAAGACAGGTGTCTTAGCCAGGAGTTAAAAGCTGGCTAAGACCTAAAACACTTATGTTTTAACTTTTACCTTTCACTTTTCACTTTTCATTTGTGGTAGTAATTAATTCTCCTAACTCATCTGAATTTCTGATTACAGAGCAGGCAGAATATGAACTGTGGTAAATTTTTCTGTCACCAGAAAACATATAGTGCTTCTTGGAGAGGAATATAGCTTTCCTGCTCCAAGGGTGTTAGGTGAATTCCCCCCTTACTTCTTTGAGAGTAGGATTATCTACTACAGGAAATTCTGAATGCTCACCGATCGAACAGTCCTGAAAATGTAATTTCCAATGGGAGAAATGTGTAAATGTTACTTCCCCAAGCAGGGATGTTTTAAAAAATTATCCAAGAACAGGTCAGGCTGCAAGTCTGTGATTACCTCTTCAGCATCAAGCCTGTTAATCCTTCTGCAGCCTTATTCCAGCAGTCCAGATTGAGAGAACCAATATCTTCAAGGAGTTAAAAAATCGCTCCTATCTCAATATTTCTTTCCTTCACTTGGATGTGAAAAGTCCTCCCCACATTACCTTTAAGGCAAACCTGCTCTATTTCAATGAGCTGGTCTAGGCAGTGCAATCGCTGGTGCATCCGTGAAGAAAGGGTACAAACATCTGTGTAATGAAAGCGGTTCCAGGACTCATTCCCCGTGCACTGAAATAGGCCATTAGTAGGCTCTGCTCCAGTGACCCAACAACAAATATGTAACCTGTCAAATGACTTTGGACAAGCAGCACTATTGTTCCAGGCTGCCGTTGCTGTCCTATGAGTCTGAATGTTTTCCCTTCTACAGTTCTCCATTGCCTTGTTTCTTTGGACATCTCACATGGGCTGAGGTCACTTATAGCTTGTGGCTTTTGCCCTAACAGAAAAGTTATTGACTGCAACAAAACCCAATGGGAAGCTTCAGTAGGTTGAAAATTTTGCTTTAAAACAAGTTTATCGCATTGAGGATGCAATCTCATAATGGCATTAAACATGAACATACTGTTGTGCTGACCAAACTCTGAGGCATGTGTGCTAAAACCAGTTCTAACAAGTTGTTCTTCTCTGAAGGACAAAGTGCTCCCTTCCATACCTAACAAGAAAATGACGGCTCTTTCTTGTGTATGGAGACAAGACAGCTATTTTCATATCTAAAGCTGGAATAATAGTTACTTGTTGCAGTAGGAATGTCAAAGATCTTGCCTGGTTATGTCCATTTGGCATAGAACACCTTTGTTTATGCCAGGCTCAGAGAAATGACTGAATTCATGTCTTTTAATTGAACATTTTGCACACCAGAGTTTTCCTAGGACAGCATAAATCATCCAGAAGATAGTAACATGATGCTAAGCTACTACTCCTCATGTAATAAAACTACCATCTGTCTGGAATTTTCTTTTCAATGTAGTTGATGAAATTCTAGCACTGATACCAGCTAATGTTGACTTCTCAGACTTTGAGGCATTTGACTCCTCGTGTGACAGGTGATCTTAGCAACAATCTTTTTACTGATATGAGACTCGCTTGATAAAATCACACTTTGTGATCAGATTCTATGTTTCATTCAAAAATTCTATTTTTGTTCTTAGTGACAAACTGGTTCTGGGAATCTTTGAATCCAACTAAGTTACTCAGCTAAGACAACTAAGTTACTCTTCAGCTGTAGGTTTTGACACTTGATGGTTTCTAACTTTGTTTGTGGGCAGTTTGTGATGAATAAAGGTTTGAATGCCATCCTCTTGCAATTCTGCTGGCCTCTGAACCTTACTCTGATGCTCTTGAAAGATAAATCAGTGGCCGGGTCACATTTCTTCCTGGTAAACAGACAAAGCCCTCAAGAAAGACATTACCTGGATATGTAGAGACTAGGTGAGCTAGTCTCAGAGATGTTTTGTGCTGCTGGTACCATGAACCATTAAACCATGAAATTCCCAGACTTGACTCGGACTGGTTCCAGACTCTGCCAGTCGCCCTGTAGTAGCTGCCTGCTCCTGAGACAGTCAGGAAATCTCTCTGCAAGGATGCAACCAGCCCACATGGGCTTTGGTGTAGGAGGAATGGGGGTAAGATTTAAAGAATGTGCAAAGAAAGTATCCTTTCCCCTGATGTCATTTTATCGTAAGTAGAAACAGATGTCTGGGTAAAGACAGTCTACTTTAAATCTTGCAAACTGGGATTTACTTTGAACCTTTCAGGAAAAAGCAGAGAGCCACTGATAGTTTTCACACCAAGAAAAAATTGGGTTTTAGTTTCAGATATCCCCAAAGCCATAACACATCAATAGCTGGGAATCACTGTTATTGCAGAACCTTATACCAGGGTAAGGAGGCCTGTCACTTCAGCACAGACAGACCTCTAATATCCCTCTCCAGCTTCCTTCCTGCATTGTTTCTACAAACCAAGGAGGAGCTGACCCTCCTTACAGTCCACCTTGAGTTGCCCATTCCCTCTTCTTGCTTCCTCCCAGTCTTCTCCCATTGTGATGATGCTTTTTTTTCTTGTGACTTGGCTCTGATCGCTGTGATCTGGGGACCTGATCATTTATGGATCAGCAGGAGATGTGTGTAAATAGGCACTCTGACCCACCCTGTGCTGTGATGAAGAGTCAGTCAGAACCAGACTTTGCACAGAAGGAAAGTCTTGCAATCTGGGACTCCTCTCCTTTTCTAAAAATGGACTTCTGAAAATGGACATTTTAAAAAATGTGTTTTACAACAAAGTAGCAGCTTGGTGACACAGTCCAACCTGCCCCTGAATTTCTGGTAAAATTTGTCCACATAATGCCACCAGTTTTGGCCATTAGTGCACAACAGTTTACAGGTATTTTGTGAGTAGAAGCCTTCAAGATATTTCTGAAAAAAAAATGTATACTTTCATGGCCAAATAGGGTAAATGAATGCATCTTTTCATAGTTAAGAATTGTGGACAAATTGGTGGGATATTTGGGAACTGGTAAATATATCGCCTTGGACCATCATTACAGGCAGTCAGGAGAGAGGAATGTGCAGGCAGCAGTGAATCTCCACTGTCGTGTAAACCCAGCTGCCCTAGCTGCCCTAGCTGTCCGCTCGGCCTCGGGCGTGGGTGGTGAGTGATGTTCTGAGGCTGAGGCGTTAAACGTTCCATTGCAACAGCAGAGTCTACTGGCCATGGGTTTCATGCTGTGCTTCAGGCCGCTGGATGCCACGTCAGCTGTAAAGACATTGCAAGCCCTAGAGGTCTCACGGGCAGGTTTTCACTGCTCCTTGGGAAGAGTTTCTTGGGAAAATGAGAGGGAAGCGTGGTGAGCTCAAGCACTGCGAATGACCAGTGGTCTTGGGCCTTGTATGTTGTAGGCAGCAAGGGGCAACTATGTCGACCATGGCTCTCTTAGTGACAACAACAGCCTACACAAGCTGGCCTCTTGCCCACTGCAGACTGATGATTTCAACTCTCCTTTCTTAGTTTTGCTCATTTCCTCAGTCCTCAACTCTTTGTAGCCAGATCTCTGGAGTGCATTTACACTATGTTGGGATACTTTTCAAATGTCTCTATTCCACCAAACCAAAACTGTCTAATTATCCTAGGAAGAAAGCCTCTCTAAACATGCCCATCAAGATGAATCTATCATACAGAAGAATAAATCTCAAGTAGGATGGATACACATACCCTTGGGTAGAATAAACTTCTATATTATTAGCTTGTGTTTCAAATGAGGGGGTCAGAATGCATGCCTAGCCACTAAATAATTTGGTTTCCGGAAGCTTCTCTGGATTAGAACACAGTAATTCTAGTAGCTGTATATTATGTAATGTAAATACTGAAAAGCCAGTCCCACAGGATGGAAAATACCCCATGAGTTTATTGTGGTTTTTCTCCCTTTCATATTTGTTTTTCCTTTTGCTACTTAGAAGTATGAGAAGTTCCTTTCTTTACTGAGCTGAAAACAGAGAGTGATTGTGGTATTCTTTCAGGTGTTTGGAGATACAGTTAAGGGCTGTAAGGGGCTGTTTTCTTCTTCCTCGGTGCGGCCACCATTTCGCATTTCTGTCCAAGCAAAATGGAAAATGCAACACAGACTATTCTGAGATCTGAAAAAGATTTTTTTCCTCCCAATAGCTGCAGTTTTATTAAAAGATCAGTTTACATGCTGCTACATTTATTAGTACTTTGACTCCTAGCCCCATAAAACTACATGAAAAATCATGGCAGTCAGACCACAGGCACATCTACCTTCTGAAAAAGTAGAGCTGTGTTTGGGTATGTGGAAATTGTTTGGCAACACATAAGAAAGCCAGAAACTGCCATTGTGCAAGCTGATGGTGTTCTTGGCATATACGTGCCCTCCAGACAGGATGGTTTTATGGTATAGTCTTGAGCAGTGATTCAGTGTGGGAATTCTTCATGACGTTATTTATAGATTTATGTCTCTGCCGTTCCGCAAACCACATCCATAGATCTCCAGTCTGGAACCCCAAAGCAAAGATCACACATTGAGCACCACCTGAGAAAAGTCTGGTTTAAAAGTCTAGATGTGTCCCCCGGGCACACTGGGGAAAGGAAGAGATAAAGAGTCTGGCTCTGTGGCATCATTCATCTGCCTTAGCCATAAGCTCACTGTCTCCTGACATCTCCTGACTATAAAAAAGGCAGGCACGCTCCCCTACAGACAATTCTCCTACTGCAGCCTCTTGACTTCTCTCAAAGTAGAATTATCTGTTCATTTGAAGGCATGCGGTGAATTAGGAGGCACAGGTAACCCTATCCAACAGTCACCAATTCTGGAGAGCTCAGAGCTGGATCTGCAGTATAAGATAGGTTCTAGACTATATATTAATAAAGTAATGTAAGGTTTGTGCGTGCATGCACTTTGCATGTACACATTCGGTTTCTTAAATCTTTAAATAATCAATTTGAAAACCAGAACATGGACACATGTCCATAGTCATCACTTGGCACTCACATTTGTCACTTGCCACAGGCTCCATCCTCCATAAATCTCCACGAACACCTGTCCCAGTCTGATACTAGCTCCTCCCAGCTTCTCAGTGCTGCTGTTCAGGCCTGGTCATTCCCATTTTCCTGTCATAACTTCCCAGGGCAGCCACGGTGGATATAGGTGTTTCCACTGCTTTTGTCTCCCATTGCCTCACTGTATCATCTATCACCACCGTTTTCAGTCTCACATTCCTTCATTCAGCTCTTCTGCTAATTTAATTCCTTTCTCTTCATCCTCCCTCCCAGAGCACGCACCCATAACATGGTCCTCACACTGTTCTTAGCTGTGTTTCCATGTCCTTTTCTGCCACGCCTCCAGTCCTCTCGCTCCTCAGATACATCCTCTTTGCAACCTCAGCTTATACCACGGCCTAAAGAGAATCCTTAGTGAAAAATTAAAAAGCGTAGGGATGATCGATGTGCCTGGGCTCGGCGAGGAGCTCTGTGAAGCTGTGCCTGCCTCACTAGATGGCACTGCAGAATAGCCTGGCAGCGGCTCCCGGGGGCTTTGATAGAGAGAGGCTCCAGGGAGGCTTTGCCTGTGGTGCGGCAGCATGCAGTTGAATCTACAAAAGGGCCTGGGCAAAGTCTGAGCAGCTTAAACATTTTCTCTGCAAGGATCGAGGTGTGCCAGGGAGCAGGTTTCTATCATCCCAAACTGAAATTTGAAAGGGAAATTTCCAAAAGGTTTTCCGACTTTGAGATCTGACAACCCTGAAAGAGGAAAAACTGAAGCATCTGAGGGTGTTTGTGGCTAAGAAAGGTGCTGAGAATCCTGATAATAATCTCTGCGTTCTGGCTACAGGAAATATTGCATTATGGGCTCTTACAAGCCCTTATTACATGTCTTGTAATTTCAAACTCTCTTCTCCTTGTGAGTGGTCAGTACACTAAGGATTTCTCCCAGATTTTCTTTGTGGAACTGAGAATGAATTCAGCTTAGAAGCGAGAGAGCTAGAGAGATTACATATGTGTGGACTGAAGTGGA
The DNA here is from genome assembly GCA_013397845.1 of Melanocharis versteri. Lineage (NCBI taxonomy): Eukaryota > Metazoa > Chordata > Aves > Passeriformes > Melanocharitidae > Melanocharis > Melanocharis versteri. The sequence continues at coordinate 739,693 of VZTG01008989.1, read as the reverse complement.
GCCATCAAATAGGAAACATCTGCCCCCAGGGACTAAAAGGGAGCACAAAGTATTTCTCCCTCCAAACACTCCAAATATGTACCTGAAGGCGCTGGGTTTGCAGGTGCTGTTTGAGTCCTTAGCAGGTGAGAAAACCTGTGAGGCTCCACAGGATCCAGATAGGGGAACAAAGGAGACAATGGAGAGAGGTCAAGTTTTTTTCTTATTGGTCCTTTGTTGGAGACCCAGGAATGAGCATCAACTCCCTCCTTGATGGCCTGATCATCTTGCTTATTTATCAGCGTGCTGCAAAGCTGCTACAGAAAATGGCATTTCTTCTATTCCCACGGTTAAGGTCATGTTTTGGCTCCATGGCTGTGAATCCACTGCCATTCTTAGTCCAAACGCACAGAGCACTACATAAAGTGACCCATATTTAGTGGAAATGTGGGGGAGCTGATATCATGGCCTAACAATACTTGAAGTGACCTGCATCAGCACCAGCCTGTGAGTTGGGCTGGTTTCAGGCGGAGGAGGTGGCTTCACCAGCAGTAGGAACTAGGTGGGTGTCACCCTGGAATAAAGCACTGTCTGTGTCCTGTTTTTTTCTGCTGGTCGGTATTCCTCACATAGCAGCTTTGCTTAGGGACCCTCTCAGATACCCTCTCTTGCAGACAGTGCCCTGCAGGGAGGAACACAGTAAATTAACTTCCTCTAGTGCTACAGTAAAGCTGGCATCAGCTTCTTTTCAGAAAGGAAAGGACAGACTTTTTCCCTTCAACTGTGGTCATGCTAAAGCACCAGGAACTAGAGACTTCGTCAGGCCTTTAGTCTTAATAATGCTGTGAATGAACACTTTGTGCTAGTAAAGACTTTCCCAGGTGCAGCACTTCTGGGAAGCATACCTGGCTTGGGGAGTGAGCACTGGTTCCCCAAACCCCGTTCCCATGTCTGTAGGCACGGCAGCTGCCTCCATCAGGGGGAGGTGGCAGTGGGAAGTGGTTCCTTCTTGCTCCTCTGTCTCTGGTCTAGCAGCTGGAGGCAGAGGGGAGTCCTGCTGTTGGGCAGTTTGTTGGCCCTGACAAGCCCTGCCTGGGCTGTGTGTGGTCGGTGTGCTGCCATGGGAGCCCCGGGCAGGAGGGAGGGACATCTTGCGGGTGATGCTCTGCTGTAGATTGTTGCTTCATGATCTCCAATCCCAGACATGCACATGTCCTGCCTTTCCCTGGTTCAAGTTAAGCTTCCCCAAAATGACATCATTGGCCTAAAAAGCTTGAACTTCAAATAAACCCCCTTGGGGTTTGCTTTATTGCTGTTTTGTCTTTTTGGAAATAAGGTTTTAACTACATCAAATTCTTCAGCTTTTCTCTGCAGCTATTAGGGTGAGAAACTTTGTGGGAAAAATAAATTCACACCCTCTGTCTAAAAGGCTTGAAATAAGCACCAACATTTGTGACATGAAAGTTCCTTGACTCAGAATAAAAGGCTAAGACCTGGTAGAGCTCTCTGCTTGTCACAGCAAGAATAGAATGTGGCTGTTTTCATTCAGGAGGAAGGATCCTGGTGCTCAGCAAGCTCAGACTAAGCATAACCAAAGCTGTGTAGATTTTCTGATGCTAAGACATCACTATATGCTATGGATACATCAGCTGGTTTGTTGTGGGAGCCAAAACATTGCTGACCCTTTGTAGTGTGGCCAGAGAGTATGTGCCTGAGGCATGGAACAATTGAAAGAGTCTCAGAGTGATGCAGATAAGGCTGCTCTGGAGTTGTTCCTTTCTGTTTTGTTGAAATTCATTACCTTAGTTCAAAATATACATTAATTTATCAGCTTTACTTTTTATTTCCTCACGTCTCATAAATTTTCTAACATTATTTGAGGTAATGATGTCCATATAACATAACACACTCTGGGGTGTTGCTGCTTGATTTCCACTTGAGGGCTAAACCAGTCTAGCAGCATTTTAACTGCTCTAGGTAGTTATAGGTATTATTTGCATTGTGTGCTCCTGTTCTTGAAGAGGCACAGTGGAACAGCAAGCTAGGGATAAACCTCCCTAGCTCGGGGGGTTGAACAAGAACACTACACCTGGTTGCCAAAGCATAGCTCTGTCTTCAGTGTTTGCAGCTGATTTCATGGGGTAAGTAATTTTTAAACTAGGCAGAGCCATCATGGAAGACAGTGCACTTTTAGGTGCCATACAGAACCAGCTGAGGACCAGAGAAGACATATCAGCCAGCAGATGGATGAATAGTTTCTTTTTATTCCCTGAAAAGAAGTCAAGATGACTTATATGACGCTCTGTCTGTAACTGTACTGCTAAGGTGGGCTGTCCTTTCTATAGCAACCTGTAGAGAACACCAGGTGTTCACAGCGTCTGAAGAAATGATTTTATTTGCTTCTTTCACAGTGCCAAAATTGTGCTAGGCATATACCACACTGCCTCAAGATTAATGAGGTTCATGCTAGATGTGCCTTCTTAGCACAGTAACCTCCAGTTATTTCTCAGAGGTGAAATGGATACTTTTGGAATAAAAGAGAATAAAAGTCCATTGAAAGGCTAATTCAGTACTGAGAAATTCAGGTGTTCAGAGCAAAATAAAGGTAACTCCACATGAAGAAAGTTTTGGGTCAGCTGACCATCATCTATTGTTGTGAGTTGTCACGGTTTCTTGCCAAAAATTCACACAGGACTTAGGGCAGGTGTTAGCATTAAAAGAGTGTCGGATGATCTGAACTCCACATAACTGGCAGATGCATAGGGGGCTTGTTAGCAGAAATTAAAATGGAGCTACTTCTGATAAACCAATTACTTATGGCTCTTGTTCACTATATTATTGTAGTAATGCTATATATGGAGTGTGACACAGGGTGTGGGCTCTCTTCTGTTCCCCTTCCTCACTACTCAAGTAGTTTCTTTCCTCGCAGTGAATAAGGGTGTCACAATCCAGGCTGACAGGAGTCCTTTCCACCAAGGAGCTTCAGGGATCAGATGCAGCTCACGGCTTGTTCGTCTATAGGTCAGGAGTGCAGCCCTGGCTCTTCAGCAGATGTGCTACTGGAGTTTTCTGGTGCAAGTAGAGTCTCTGTCTGCCAATGCAATGTAGTGTCAGCCTGTGAACAGCCATGCATTTCTTAATTACTTTCCAGATACTCCTTGCAAATGGTTTCAATTAATCTAGTGGGGTCTAGTAGTCTTCCTGTATGTACTGGGTGTGCTGCTGAGAACAGCCAGCCCTGAATGGCTACATGGTTAGCAGACACTGAAGAAGAAGAAGAAGAAGAGGAAGAAGAAGAAGAAGAAGAAGAAGAGGAAGAAGAAGAAGAAGAAGAAGAAGAAGAAGTAGTAAACATGGTGTTCCATGGGTTAGAAACAAAGAGGAGCACCCCACCTTCTGAGGGGTGCCTGACTCATGCTTTCACAGCTGTGAATCCTCTTTTTTTTCCTGCCTCTTTTGTATCAATGAAAGATCCCTCCTGTTAGGGAAAGGCTCAGGCTGAAGCTGGTCCCCACCTGATTTTCCTCACAAGTTGAGCCAGCTAGATCCATCCAGATCTGGGCTAGGATGCAAGCCAACATGTAGCATGCCCAGTTTGACTTCACAGGGAGTTCAGATTTCAGTGTACGCATAAGACCTGTTTTAAGGTAGTGGGGCAGAGCACATGGAGTTCCCCCCCAAGTGTGTTGAATATAAAGATGTTTCTGTTCATGCTGCTTACACTGCATGTGGACTCTTTACAGTAAGCCCTGGTTGTGGATACCAATACAGATCTAGTGATGACTTTGCTTCTTAGTGAGCAATACAGATTTTCTCTTTATAGAGGACATCATTTACTGCCTCTTTGGGTGTTCGTGGCTTCTTTTTTTAAGGTACTCAAGAATTCCTTCATGTCTAGTTTGTAGGTCTGTGGGGACATGCTTGGCTCACACACTGTGATCAGAAAGTATGGCTGGGAGGGATGGGCTCACAGGTGACAATTGGCAATAGATACTGGACTTTGCAGGCTGCACAGGAAACAAACCTTTTTACTTCAGCGCAGCAGGAGAAAGCAGGCAGACAGTCTCAGAACCCATGTGCCAAGTCCCGCGTTCAATTTGTTATGCTGAGGTCAGGGAGTGACTTGTTGTTGCATATGACATCATTATGTCAACAGGACAAGGAGGTAATGAAATGCAAAACAAAATTCCCAGTCCTGGGAATCTTATCACTTCGCTCACAAGCCAGATTTCATGGAGTCCCCAGAAGGGGAAGCAGCTATACTGGCAGAAAAGAGCCTGCGTTCTTACATACCATTTTTATTTTCAAACATAAATAGACTGCAGAAGAATGAAAGCAATCAGCTCCGCTGCTGTGACCAGCTTCTACGCACGAACTCTCACCCGTGCTGTCTGCATCCAGCAGCCGTCATTCAGCTGCAGCGCTTTCGAGCGGGACTAGCAGAAATCACCCTTTGTACCCAGGGACCCCAAGTCAGGGCTCCTCCTCCAGAACTCTCGGTGGAAAGCTGAGAGCTCTGCTCTCCGCAGCTGCCGGAAAGCCAGCTCTGAAACACAGCAATTCACTTTGGTAGCACTTACCTACTGCCCCAAAGCAGAGTCCCAGACAGCAGTTGCAGCTTTCCCAAGTAGCAAAAGCTCTGGAGCAGTTGTGTTGGAAAGGAGTCCCTATTTTTCACCCAGCATGTGTCACCCTTTTGGAGTCTGAGTTCTCCACTAAATACCAGCAGAGCAGAGTCTTCACCCACAGCACTGGGGCACAGCGTTAATCGCTGCGCTGATGTAAATAGAGATGTGCTGCTAAGATGAATCCAATTCTAATTCCTCCAAAACAAGATATCAAAAATCTCTACAGTGATATTCACCTCAATTTACACCTTTCTCAGTACAAGCAGAATTTTGTCTGATAGTGCTCAGAGCATCAGGATAAGTTTAACCAAGCTAGTGCTTGATTTTGTGCCCTTCTAAGGAGCAGAGAGGTGCAACACCATGCCAGGAACACCCCTGTTTCCCCACCATTTAACTCCAGCCAGGCAGGGGAGAGGATCTGGCAAGAGGCACAGCACAGGGGACAGCTGCAGGGGCAACACAGCCCTCGTGCTGGTGGCAACACCTCTCTGTCACACCGGTTCCACCAGCAGGGCGGAGGAGGACGGTGAGAGGAAATTCCTTATCCTGCTTCCAGCACTTGCTAATACGCATCTCTGCAGGAATGGGGCAGAGTCTGGCCCTCAATAAATAGGTTCCTTGGGGATGGAAGGTGCTGTAAAAGCGAGACGACAAGCACACAATAGTTTGTTGCTCTCTTTTTCCCCTTCCCTTGATCCTTTGTGAATTTGGCTAGTTGGATCTGTGCGGTTACTGTGTCAGGATTCAGAGAGCAAGCAGCAATGAATTTCTCACTGCTACTGCTCCAGTCCTAATAGCAAACAGCTGAGTGAAGAATGAAGTCCCAGCTGAAAAACAAACAGAGCTTTCCCTCCCCTTGCCTCGGCTGTTGCTGGAGCAGCAGCAGCTTCAGTGTTATTGTAAGCCCCTGGTGTTAGATGCCAGTTCTAGGGCTGTAAGTGTGGTTATATTTAGCCTGTCGCCACTCTATTGTGGGGGAATGGTCCAGACTATACTGCCTTTTTCTGGATAGGTAGAGCCCGAATTTTAAGCCAGGATTAGTCAAATTCATTTTTAAGGTAGTTTCCCACATCCCATTTTACCAAGCAGAAAAATCATGTGGTGCAGGGAAGACAAAGCAGAGTTTGATTGAAAGTGCATTTGCATTGTTTTTGACTGTTTTTTAATAACTGGTAGTTTTCTGAAGAGGTGAAGGCAACTTCTTTTTTTTTGAAGCAGTCAAACGTTTTAGCATGTCTTACCTTATTTGAGCAGAGTGAAAGTTGGCAGATTTGCTTTTAACTCTCAGCCTCATCAGCTTCTTGGGCTGCTCTACAGTAGTTGAAGTTATGCCAGCATTTCCATTATAACATTCCCCTCTCTTCTCATTTTCAGGGGTTTCATACTTGGCTGTAAAAATTTTCTCCAGGATAAAATTTTGGCACCCCAAGTCCCACTCCAGGTGTGACTTCTTAAAATCATCATGAGCCAAACCCTGAAATTAGTTTCTACTTAGTCTTTAGTCACTGGCATAGAGTTGTATGTTCACTTCAGGAGAGCTCAACAAGAGAAATTATACGCTACAGATTAAAGGAAGATTTCTTTTCCTTAATGGAAAGCTAACTTGAATAAATATACAAATATTTGTGAGACATACAGCTGTTGAACTGAGGTTGTACAATCACCTAGATTTTCTAAAGGGCTCATGGAGATACCATTTGCTTGCTTCCCCCAGACCTCATAGCCGTGTTGGGTAGCTCTACACAAAGTGAATGTGCTGCTTTATGATTTCCACAGCTCTTGGCAAAATGCAGGAGGGGAGGTTGCCCAGGGGCTGGGTTTCTGCAGTCTTTCATGCTGTTTCCCCAAGGCCAATCTGGGCTACAACCTGTATTCCACAGCCCACCGGGTAGTGCATGCCTGTCTGGAGGCTGGGATGGATCGCTGTGTCCCTGGTGTCCTTACATTATGCCCTGGCACTGAAACAGCAAACCCCTCTCTCAGAGAGAGGCCACAAGCCTGGGGTGATCCTAGTTGAACTCAGCTACCCCCATGGGGCATAAGGAAACCTCATTTCAAGGCTCTTGAGGATATCTGTGGAGAGGGACCATAGTGTAAGCACAGAAGGGCCAAGTCCTTTAGAGGCACTAATGATTGTATAGGGATGTACAACAGCCTGTAATGCATGACTCCAGTTCCAGCAGGAGTTGGACTTCTACTGTTGTTCAAAACAGAGAAATAGCAACTTGTTTTCTTTACATTCTTGTGAAAAGAGTGGGTCCTCATATCCAACCCAGACAGCAGCACTCGTGTCTTTTAGAGTACCCAGGAAACCTCTTTTGACCAACTTACAATGCTCTGAAACCAGGTGTCGCGAGACCGGGAGTTAGAGCTAGTCTGTCTCCACACTTGGGCAGACTCAGTCAAAGACAGGCAACATCAAGAAAACCTATGCTGACAATTCCATAGAAGATCTGTAAATTTCCTGTGTCTCCATCCTTTTAACATTCGATTCCAATTAGCATAAAAAAGGCCACAGACTAGTCTGTCCTGCAAAGCTGCCTTGCAAAATAAGACTGAGGTTTGCCTGCCAAGGTACATGGAGAAGTGACAAGGCAGCCTATCCTTCCAAAGGCAAAGAAAGAGAGTATCCAACAGCTCTCTCATCCCAAATATACACCCTTCTTCAAAAAAAAGTTTTCAAAATTTGGATTCTTAGACCTTGTTAGAACAGCTGTCCCAGTCACCTATTCCTATGCTGGTGTACACAGACCTTTTCAGGACCTGTGTCTGTGTTAAATAGCATGAGACCATAAGGATGAATGTGCAGTGAAGAGTATTAAAAATAAATGTAGCCATACTTTTCCTATATTTTCCCGAAATCCTTCTTATGGGCCCTAACAGCTTGTGGCTTACAAACCTTCTCCTTGTAGATGGAGCCTTTGTATTTGATGATTCTTGACAGCTTTTTCTTTCATTATTTCGGTCAACTTTGAGCTCATGCAACCTTTGCAAGGGTTCCACATAATTATAATTAATTAAAGAATTACAATTAATTAAAGAATAATTAAACATTGTGTGAAAAAACACCACCCTTTCTTTGGTCTTACTGGACTGTCCCTTAGAGCTCCTTGTAGAGGGAGCAAGAGTGAGCAGCTGCTCCGTGCTCAGCGCTCCACGTCATGGCTTTACCGACCGCTGCGGCACGTGCTCCTCCAGCTGGCTGGGGAGCAGCTGCGTGACTGTGCAGGTACTGTAAAGTCTCAGCCTAAACCACTGAGGCCATGTACTTGTGTGTGTGGGCATAGGAACTGAGGAGTAGGCGTTTTGAAGGCATCGTCACCTGCTTCTGCTTAGACTGGTAAACTTTCATTTATGAATTTCAGGAAGCTTCTGAAGAAACATTATACAGGATTAACTAACTCAAGGAAATCTTGTGTTGTGGTGCAGTGCTCAAAAATACTTCAAAATAACTAAGAGGCACTTCTAAAAATATTCCTGGTTAGAGAGGAGAAATGAAAAAGCCAGAGGTATAATTACAAGGGAGTGATGAACATCTAGGTCCCTGCTGCTTTTATTCTCCTATTCCACACGGTGGCTTTGGAATGTATCAGAGGGGCAAGTCTTGGTTGTCACAGCCCAAAAGAATGTTTGCCAAGCATCCTTCCCTGGGGATTATAATTTCAAAGAAAATAGATTCTTTTGCTTTGCTAATCACTGTTGTGGTTATCTAACCCTTGTACTTTAAAGATGCAACAACTGCAATCATTCAGAGGCAATTTGGATCTATGTTCTCTATGTAAACGTTTTATATCACCTGCTAACACTTTTCCGTAACCTCATACTTTCCATAGTTGTGTCTTTCTTGTGAGGGAAAAGAAATCTCTTTCTCCACCCACACCACTACCACATATACCAGCTGACATCAGACAGCAGCTGTTTCTAGTTTCAGTGAAAAATATAATAAAAACCAAAATGTCTAATGTGGTATGCCAAAAAAAAAGTGTTGTTCCAAATTACCCAGAGGTATGAGTATTGTTAGAAGGAAAACGTCCTTTTCCAATCAGCTTTCCCTGAAATATTCATATGCCATCATTTTCTATTTATGACCATTTCTACTTATGGTGCTGGTCACTTATCTGGTTGAGTTGGAGAAAAAGCTGAAACAGAGGAAATTGAAAGGATTTGTGCCTGTTCTTTTTCTATATGGCATCTAGAAATCTTATGGAGTGCACAAAAATATAATGCTAACATGCATATGTTCCACCTGACAGACCACACTGTAGACACAGAGAATTTAAAAAATGTTATGAATAAGTGGATAAAAATCCAGATTCCCAATATTCACTTCATAATTTTTTTTTTTTTTTTTTTTACCCCTACTTTAACTTCTAAGTTTGCTTTTTTTTTTCTCCAGCAACAGGGCAATTATGGGAAGGTTACTCTGCTGACACCTTTTTTTCATACTTATGGGTTTCCCCTCCTCTTTGAGATTTACAGATTCCTTGTCAAAAAATAAAGTCAAGAATTGATTTTTTTAATGCTTAGTTGGTAGCTTCAGAGAATGGTTGTCATAATTTCTTTTTATGTTTTTCTTGAATAGAAACGGATATTTGTGGAGGTCAATGTATTCCAGTTCCTTCACTTTGTTCACATCCCCTCTTACAAGGAGCCGGAATCTTCTTGTAAGATTCTTTAGAGTCTTCCTGTGGAAGATTCTAAATCAAACCAGCTGAAATGGCTTACAAGTGGGCTGAAGGATGCCATCTTTGCCATGATATTTGTCAGCCTGTTCTTTGGTACTGATGACAAGTATCAAGTTCCCCTCAAACACACCTTAATTGCCCAAACTTCTTTCATTCCTTTAAGCACAAAATTGAATGTATTTAAAATTAAAGGAAAAAATATATACAGTTGCTCAAATTTCAAAGTTAGGAAAGCACAACAAAAAGAAAGATCTATGTTGCTGGGGCCAGATTTGTAGCCCCACCTTCAATTTTAGCTATATCTAATGTAAACTGAGAATCAAAGCACTCGTGTGTGAGCCAGATGAGGGTGGAGTATGCCGTGTGCTAATCCTTAATGTACACACAGATGAAAATTTAGTTTGTGCTATTTTTTTTGGTACTTTGTTTTGTACAAAAAAACCGTGAAAACTTTTGTTTAAAGATTCATTTGAAAAAATTTTAATTACTTAAATTTTTAGATGTTTATGTGGAGGAACAGAACAAAGCAAGTCTCATGACTTGGTTTCTCCAGAGTAATGGCAATGGCTTATATCTTAGTGTAAGAATAACAGAGTTTCTAGTGAGTACATTTTGCAATTTTTTGACAGACTGAACAAACACCTACACTTTTCTACCTGTGTTCTATCCCATGAATGAAGAATCTTTTGCTCTGGGGAAATAACTTCAGGATTTTCCTCTACATACTAGACATAGGAAACCTGCATCTGCCTTTTTATAATGAATAGATGAAACATTACAGGAAATTCAAAGAATTCAAAATAACCTCAGCCAGAAAGTAATAAATATGGTGCATATTTGAACATGTAGAACATTCATTACATGCTAATGATGATTATGCCTGAAAAATGACTTGAAAAAGAACACAAAATCTCTTGTGAAAGACAGTTCTTCCAGCAAAGGAAACATTCCTTTGGTGGCCACATCAATCTGGTCCTTTGCAAAGGCACATAATACATCACAGCTGGCTGTCTCCGCAGGAACGCCTCGGGAACAGGGTCAGAGGGGTGTTCAAGAGGTCAGGAGAGAGGTGTTAGGTTTCTGCTACATGCAGAGAAATTTTGCACAATTCCTGCCAGATTAAGGGCACTTCTGTCTAAAATTGCCAGTTTCATCACATCAGGAACACCTTTAAATCCCTATTGTAAAAATAAGTGAAAACTTTTTCCCCACCCTTGGGCAAAGAGTTTCACTAGCACTGTTTGAAGAAAAGAATGGCTCTTAAGTTCAACCAGCCCTGACATCTGAAGAAGGCAATATTCAAGGCTGTCCCAAGGGTTTGACGAATAATTTTCTCCTTTTTTTTTTTTTTTAATGTAAGCAGCTCTCTAAACCTTTGTTACTAGTGGTTATGAACATTTTCATACTTTCTCCCCGAGTTTCAAGAGAAAAAGAGTTTATTCTATGCGCCTAAACAGAGAGGGAAGGGAAATATAGGTACTACAGCTCTGAAATCCCCTGGTTGATATTTCTATTACCTGTGAAATTGCCTTTTATTGCAATGTCTAGCCTGGAAAAATTCTGAAATATCTTATATTATGCTTTTTATAGTTCTTTGAACAGAAGCAACTGGATCAAGCACCACAATTGAAGACAGCTTCAAAACACTCTCTCTTCCTCACTCATGCTTTTGAAAATCAGCTACCATTGGCAGGAGAATGTCAATTATTTCCTCCCTGGGATGAGGCTCAGGGCAGGCGACTGTACATATATTAACAAAAAAGAATCCCAAAAATTCAAACCCAAGTAAGCGTCTTGCTGGGGGCATGTCTGTGGCACCTGGCTGTAACTACACCAGTGATCAGAGCTGCTCCTGCTTCTGGAGCCTCCTGGCCAGCAGAACTCTCAGTGTCAATGTGGAGAAAAATGTTTCTCATGTATTACAACTGTAGGTGATATGGGAATCACCACATCTTGTTACAGAATCATAGAATGCTAAGGGGTTGGAATGGACCATAAGGATTGTTTAGTCCCAACCCCTCCTGCGATGGACAGGGACACCTCTCATTAGACCAGGTTGCTCAAGGCCTTACCCAACCTGGCCTTGGACACTGCTAGGGTTGGGGCATCCTCAACCTCCCTGAGCATCCCGTTCTGGTGCCTAAATTTCCTCTCACTCAGCTTGTACCCATTACTCCTTGTCCTGTCATTACCGTTCCTGATGAAGAGTCCATCTCCAGCTTCCCTGTATCCCCTGTCAGATACTGGAGGGCTGCAGTGAGGTCTCCACACAACCTTCTCTTCTCCAGGCTGGACAGACCCAACTTTCTCAGCCTTTGTAGAGGAGGTGCTGCAGTCCTCTTATCAACTTTGGACTTGCTCCAACTGTTCCATGTCCTTCTTATGTTGGGGACACCAGAACTATCCTGCAGTTAGCATTACAGTGCTTGAATTTTTAAGTGACCAAAAGTGACATCGATTCCACTTCTTTTCCCAAAGGCACATATCCCTGACTACTCTCACTTGCCTGTACCTCCAGCTTTAACCTTTCTTACTTCCATGCAGCTTCTCTGATGTGTTCATACTGATAGTGGGAGTGGGGTAGGATAAGGCAGCTGAAAGTTTGTAAAGGGGGTTAGTAACAACCAAAAACACTACTAAGACACTACTGTGTGAGACCTGGGAGTTGTGATAAATTTCACGGCGCTATCTGTGTTCCCATTTCTCTCAGTAGTTTACCAGTACAGACTAGCAGCCATCACTCTGATTTTGGACTGTAGCATATGGTGTGCCAGTGGTGGTAGTGTTTGAAACTGGGTGAACTGAAATGCTGATATATCAGCTTCTCCCTCCACTCCTCACCCACTCCATCCTCCCAGGGAATATTTCACTGATGTGATGTGGAAAACAAGCCTATTTCCAAGTGGTCTCAAAGTTGATCCTTCTATTATACATGTTGCAGTAACTGTTTCTGATTCTCACTGTCATATCCTTACTCAGCTGAGGTTGCCCATGATTTCAACTCTGTCTTCATCCATTGACCCTCCATATTATTTGAATTTGTTTAATCAAGTGTTATTTGTGTTTCTGTAATCCATAAAACATCCATGTAGAGTTAAAACAGTGTGCATAAGCAGCAATGGATGACTGCCCTTAAATCCACTAGAGAGCTTTTTATCAGTATGACTCAGTTGTGGAGGAAATCTCTAGATAATAGTTGAATAGAAAACTAAAATCTAATTAAATCTAAAATAGTGAGTACACAGCATGTTCAACATGTTATTTGCTATGTAGCCAGTATTTAAGTTTGCTCAGGAAAGTTAGTGGAAATCTTTCCACTGTTTTTAATTTAATGCTTTACTATCTATTTAGAGGGCATATTTGTATTTAAAAAATAGTTTAAGGTCAGAATTATATCTCTCCTGCTCTGGATAAATATATGCTATATAAAACTTGTCATTTCTACTGTTTTATATATGCATTTCCCCATAGAATGCTTCATAGGACAAGAAGTGAAGAAATCTATTTCAGCAGAAGCTGGGAGGGTAAAGGTCAACATTGTGTTTACTCTCACTTGGAATTTCACAAGATAATTGGAATAATGTCAGATGAAACATAGATCAAAGTTCTACTTTATAAAATTCCAGTCTTAGGGATAGCACATCATAGGAGAGCAGGGTGTGCAGTAGAAGTTGTTTTAGCACCAGAAAGCATTACCAGCAATATTGTCTATGGCATCTAGTTTGCTTTGCAGGCACTCAATCTAGACACTATCCATTCCTCATACCATGTTTAAGAGTCACAGAATTTAAGGGAAATTGAGCAGCTAGGTCTTAAGCATAAGATCACGGTATATCAAATTTCATTGTATCACTTTCTGCTGGCCTTGAGCTGAATCTAACGTTTGGTTGAAAGCAGCTTTTATAAAGATGGAAAGTTTGAAGCTGGAAGCAAGAAGAGTTAAGAATTCCTTGGTGCTTTGTTCCAGTTGCTAAAACCAGAGCAGCTACAACTTCTTTCTCAATCACCTCAGTCACCAGACATTGTTTTTCTGTCATTGCCTTCTCTCCTCTACTATATTCTCCTGCTTCATCTGTTCTCCTCATACAGACTCTCTACCTGCTACAAACAAGGCGTCTGTCAAGTTTTCTTCCGCAAGACAAATTTATTGAATGCTTCTCATCTCTCACAATCAGTTTTCTTATCCCTGAACCTTTTCTCGTGACTTCTTTTTTCAGTTCTGACTACAGTATTGATTCAATACCTGTCCTTTGGGTCTTTTGGGATTGTACTTAAAACTGCTCACTTGGTTTCCTAGCCTTAAACTTGAAAAATATCAGCAAAACCCCAGACCTTTGCACACACTTTTGATGCATTAAGTCTTGTGCATGAAAGTTGGTACTATAATAAGTAGCCTTGCTGCTAAATCGTTCATCTTGCTTCAAGGCAGGGGAATAGATCACCTGAGGTCCTTTTCATCATGTTTTACAAGATTCTTCCTTTTTTTGTGCCTACAGTTGTTGTCACACTAGCTGATCATATTTTTTTTCCTCTCTGTAAGTACTGGCCCAGTGTTAGCACTCTTGTAGTCTGTTGGATTTTCTGAGGAATAAGAGAATGGCCACATGCAGTGAATGGAGTGAAAGGAAGGGAGAAGGAGGGTTATAAAAATGGAGGCTTTTCTGGCTAAAGAAAATACAAGTAGAATTCTTCTTGAATCTGAACAGTTACTGTACTGGAATTATCTATCCTTTCATTATTTATCTAGATTTCAGCAGTTTCTTGACTATAACTAGTTAAGATTAACATTTGGATGAATATATCCTCTGGAGTAATTTTAATTGTATGTTTATCCTTAATATCCTTATTAAAATGGTAGAAACTGATAAAATCTACTGCTCTCAGCTGCTTATTCAGGTTTTCTGACAATAGAGAGGGCTGCTTAAGAGACAGTTGCAGAAGCTGAGCCTTGCATTAGAAACTAAAAAGTTGTGACTAACGACTCTTTACTTTGACATGATTACTCCTTCCCTCCCCCCCCCCC